>JAODXP020009689.1:12500-14780 GCA_027497455.2 Sardinella longiceps | reverse complement strand
AAATGAAGAGAGAATCCTCTCATAAGCTGGGTCATCTGTTCACGTGGGCATGTGCCTTAAGACAGTAATTTTATTCGCTCTGTGTGTGTGTGTGTGTGTGTGTGTGTGTGTGTGTGTGTGTGTGTGTGTGTGTGTGTGTGTGTGTGTGTGTGTGTGTGTGTGTGTGGTGCTGGCACGACATTATGTAATGCAGGGGCATCTGATCTTCTTAAAGCTATAGTCTGGAACTGCTGCGTTAATTTTCTGTGAGGCGTCACGTGAAGGAGCTTAGGTTGGAACTCAGGATAGATGCACTCGCTCACTCCCCATCACAACACACACTCCACTTCCTGCACTGATGTCGCTCACACTGACTAGTACACACACTTGCAGTCTCTCACACACACACACACACACACTCACACTCTCAACGAGAGGGAGAGCGAAACCTGGCTGAAATTTATACACTTTACTTCCTCAGACTGTTGGTTCAGCAAGGTGAGTGTTAAGGGTGGTCTCTCTCTCCCTTGCATTTCTTCCTGTGAGTGTGTGTGTGTGTGTGTGTGTGTGTGTGTGTGTGTGTGTGTGTAATGTGTGTTAGTGTGTGTGGTGTGCGTGTAAGAGAGAGCAAAAGAGAGTGAGATATTCATACAGTGGTTTAAGGTGGTCCTCTTCCTTACATCTCTTCCTCTGTGTGTGTGTGTGTGTGTGTGTGTGTGTGTGTGTGTGTGTGTGTGTGTGTGTGTGTGTGTGTGTGTGTGTCTGTTCAATATTCAATAGTTGAGCATCCTCATTAACATCTATTCTCACCCTTTACATTCTTCTATTCTCATTGGTGACCTTGTGATGTCACTTCCTCTGTTTTGGAAGTACCTCTAGTTGACCTTTGCTAAGGACTTCTTCATGTCACCATATTCCTTTCATCTTGGTCCCTTTCTCTCTCTCTCTCTCTCTCTCTCTCTCTCTCTCTCTTTCTCTCTCTCTCTCTCTATCTATCTTCCTTTGTCTCTCTGGCCTCTCACATGGAGTGTTTAGAAGCTGAGAACTTTAGACTAGTCCTTACGTGATTGCAGATTCCACTCTGTCAGTTAAATGCTTGTGTTGTGATTACCATTGCTGTGATTAGGAGCTACCCACACCCAGATATCCACGTGCTTCTCTCTCGCGCTTGCGTCCTCTGTGTGTGTGTGTGTGTGTGTGTGTGTGTGTGTGTGTGTGTGTGTGATGCGGGTGGTTATTGGTCTGTGTGACTCAGCCCCTGCAGCCATCAATAGTTAATGAGGATTGATATCAGTGTGCTCTGACCTTGGCTTGGGTTTCCTAGTGGAACCTGCTCCCATTGATCCCTTCACTCTGATGGCCTGTCCGACAAACCGCTCTCTCAACACCCCATTGGTCAGCCCAGCGCTGCTGAGCGCCGCCGGCCTGTCAGAACTACAGGAGAGAGGGATGAGGATCTTTTGTTTACGCCCCTTAGATCAGCTAGGAACCCTGCTGCAAACAGGGGGAAATACAGGCTTCTGAAACACTCAAAACAGTTTGATTATTGGGGTGACATGTCAGACCCTGAGAGTCTAATGGTTAGTTAAAACCAAAGATTTGAAGAGACGACACCATTTTAGAGAGAAGTTGCAGCAGGATGAATCAAATGCTTCATGTTATTGGAAACTATTTCAAGTCATCACTAAATATTCAACATGTCAACTTACAGTTTCAAGGCTTTCGAATGTTTTACCTCTCAGTTTTAATGTACCAATATCACTCTATCAGTCTAGTAGAGATTGGGTCAATGGAGTTGGAGAGAAATGTTTATTATCTCCACTCAGTGAAATAGCAGTGTCTGCACAGCTTGTCATAATGGATGTACTTCATAAGTCACAAAAATCAATGCAATTTTTTTGGACAATTGTCCATTTAGCTAAACAAGGTAACTTTGTGTGATAACCGCTGTATTGGTGTGAAAGTTGTTGTATTGGTGTGAAAGTTTTTGGAACAAACAAGCAAAAAAAAAACAGGAAGTTGCTGATTTTTATTCTTTTGCAGCCCGTCTCATTTGAATCTTTGGTGTGTAGCGCCAATGTCTGGTGTGTGTTTGGTGTCTAGCGTGTAGGGAAAAGGATATGTTTGTGGTGTGTTGTGTTGTGTTGTGTTGTGTTGTGGTGTGGTGTGGTGTGATGGGCTCGCCACGCAGACGTCTTCCACATGTTTGTGCCGGTGAAAGAGGTGCGAGAAACAATGGCGATTGTTCAGAACGGGGTCAAGTGGTCCAGACGCACGCAAATGTTAGTCCACGGAGGGAGG
>JAODXP020009688.1:12500-15177 GCA_027497455.2 Sardinella longiceps | reverse complement strand
TATCTATCTATCTATCTATCTATCTGTCTTTCTGTCTTTCTGTCTATCTGTCTCTATCACTAGCTATCTATCACTACTTTCAGCATTTTGTATGGCATTCCAATGTAAAGCCGGCACGGTGGCATCACAGAATGTGTGCAATGATGTTAGGTGGAAGACCCACCTGTATCCAAAGCTCTATGCCATACAGTATGTACACATACATACAGTACATGCCCTACTGTACTGTGGCTTTATCGAAAGTAAAGTGAGGTGTTTTGTCTTGAGATGTGTGAAAACACACACACACACACACACACACACACACACACACACACACACACACACACACACACACAGTCTGAATGTTCTTTGACACCCTGCAGCATAATGGCCTGCCAGCCAATCACATTAGAATTAGTGCTTTCATCTACACACACACACACACACACACACACACACACACACACACACACACACACACACACACACACACACACACACACGCCTTATTCCTTCCAATCCCATGCTCACTGGGAACAAACTCGTATTTTATATTCTCTCCCTCTCACACTCACCCCCTCCCTCTTTCTCTCTCTCTCACACTCACACACACACACACACACACACACACACACACACACACACACACACACACACACACACACACACACACACAGGTATGCTTTCCACTCATGCATTCAGCAGGACCACACAGAGTGTGAATTCTGTCTGTTTTTCTCTCTCCTTCTCATTTACACTCACACACATCTCCCCCCTCTCTCTGTCTCTCTCTCTCTCTTAGCTGCCCTCCTCCCTTGCTCATTTGTTCCTGCACACACACACACACACACACACACACACACACACACACACACACACACACACACACACACTCACTCATCCACAGTTACACACCATGTCCACATTTCACTTCATTTCGCAGGGAACACTTCTACTGTAGTTTACCCCCACACACAAAAATATGGACAGCAGAGCAGAATCTTTTTTTTTTGTTTATCCAACATCCAACATCCCGGCAGGCAGGCAGTCGGTATAGGCCCGCCTGTTTTGCTGTTGCTTGAAGGCCGTCAGTACAGTAGTGTGTATTAATAGGTGCAGAGGAGTTGCGTAAGCCCTGGAGGAGCGCTAGCACTAGACTCCGGCGTCCCACAGAAAAAAAAAAAAAAAAAAAATAAGCAGGACAGGAAACGGCGGTTCAGTTCCCCACCTCTGTCTAAGAACACCGCCACCGCCACTGCCGCTCCCGCCATCGTTGCCTCCTCTGTGCTGAACTCCGCCACCCCAGCTAGCGATGCTAGGCTACGCTATGCTATGCAATTCTATGTCAGCTGCAGCTAACGTCCTGAGGGCTACCAGCTGATTGCTATTAATACACACCCCAGCCTCTCTCCGCCACACAGCGCTGCGGCCAGCCAAACAGCCACTGGGCGCAGCTGTACGTACACCACAGCAGCTAATAAAAGATGACTGGACTCTCAGACTGCTCTCAGTATCCCTGCTCTTAGGATGCATCCCAATGTATACTCTTAGCCCTAATCCCTCACTCATGAACCCTCAGTCAATGGAGAGGTTGATTCATGCTGGTTAAGTGTCTGAGAGGAAGAAGTGCTTTATTGGAGGGGTGGGGGTGTTGGCATGCAGCCATATTGCATCACAGTAGCCTATTGCCCTCATCTCTACATGACCCCTAGTGTTTGTCCTTACCATCCTTCATTTCACTGTACCTCTCCTCCCTTCTCCTCTTCTCTTCTCTCCTCATCGTCACCCCTTTTTTCTTTTCGATTCATCCACTGTTCTGTTCTCAAGTTCTCTCCCTTTCTCCCGTCTCTGTCCCTGCCCCTTTCACCTGCTGTTCTGTGCTTTCTCTCCACCCTGTCTTCCATGCAATCTTTCATCCTCCACATCTCCTGTTCTTTCTTGCTTGTCCTCCTCTCTCGCTGTCCGTTCCTCTTATGCCTGCCACACCCCTCCTTTTTGATGTCTACCACTTCCTTTAAGTGGTTTCTATTTCTGTCCACGTCTCTTTCCATCTTTCTTACTCTATGTGTGTAATTGCTATTTCCCACTTATTTTTTTTTTCCCAATCTCTTTCTTCCGTTTCTTTCTGATTTTGTTCTTTCTTCTATTTGTGCTGCTAGTGTGTCCACTCTTTTGGTTCTGTTGCAATTGTGTTCATTCCTCGTTCTCTGTTCCTGTACAGATCAATGTCATCGAGTCAAAGAAGAAAACAGACATCCTCAATGCAGTAAGTCTGGCAACAGACTTTTGATGTCTGTAACTGCAGTTTATTCATTTTATTATTTCATTTTTTAAATATTATTAGAATATGTATCATGCTCCATCTTTCTGTGTGTGTGTGTGTGCGTGTGTGTGTGTGTGGTGTGTGGTGTGTGTGTGTGTGTGTGTGTGTGTGTGTGTGTGTGTGTGTGTGTGTGTGTGCTCTCCCAAAGGTTATGTCCCTGATGGACGCTCAGGCCCAGTTCTTCCAGCAGAGTCATCAGTCCCTGAAGGAGCTGGAGACGTACCGCAAGAACCTGAACGATGAGGTAAGGCGCGTACACACACACACACACACACACACACACACACACACACACACACACACACACACACACACACACACACACACACACACACAAGAACAAGCAGGGAACAAGACAAGGAAAGACGGATG
>JAODXP020009687.1:5000-14877 GCA_027497455.2 Sardinella longiceps | reverse complement strand
GAAGTTACGTATTGCTAAGGTTAAGAGCCTCCTTCATTGTCCGTTCTCTACAGCACCTATCTGTAGGCATGGAGGGCTTACACACACACACACACACCCACACAGACACACACACACACACACACACACACACACACACACACACACACACACACACACACACACACAAATACACACACACACACACACACACACACACACACACACACACACACACACACACACACACACGAGGGCTTCAGGTCTGGCTGAGGACTGAATAGGCTGCTGTAATGTGTAAATGATGCTCTCACGCTCCTCAGGAAAGAAAAAAAAAAACGTAAATGGAATTCAATGGACTTTGATGAAATGGGTAAAGATTTCACCCACAAACCTCAGTGTGTGTGTGTGTGTGTGTGTGTGTGTGTGTGTGTGTGTGTGTGTGTGTTTGAGCATGGTGTGCTGAAAGCTTGTTGGACCATCTGCACACAGACACACACACACACACACACACACACACACACACACACACACACACACACACACACACACACATGCACACACACAAAGACGCACTCATACACGCAGACATACATACACACACACACACAGACACGCACACACACACACACACACACCATAAGCACCTCAGTGTCTTCTTTAGGTGTGGAGTGTGGACAAGCACTCGACACAGGGATCATAATAGTCCGCGATGCTTTCAGGCACTTACAAGCTCATCAATCAGGACCGTAGCGTATAGCCGTATAGCCGTATAGCCGTATAGCCGTATAGCCGCATAGCCATGTCTCACATCAGGGGAATAAAAGATGAAGCTCCCATTCACCGATCCATAACCATTACGACCCCCCCTTGCCCTGTGCTGCTGTCCACGCTTTTCATTTCCACACACCGCAATGGAGGGAGCAAAGAGGAGAGGAGGGGGGAGGGAGGGAGGGAGGGAAAAGAGGGGAGATGGAGAATGATAGAGAGAGAGAGAGAGAGAGAGCAATAGAGGGAGCAAGGAGGAGACTTGGGGGAGGGCGGGAGGGAAAGAGGAGAGATGGAGAATGCGAGAGAGAGAGAGAGAATGAGAGAGTGAGAGAAAGAGAGCTATTGATTGGTCTTTACTCAACAACATGGCTACTCTCCTGCGGATGCTGGGATAGATGGATGCATGGATGGATGCATGGATGGATGGATGGATGCATGGATGGATGGGGAGTGTGTGTTTCAATCTCACCCGTGTCCAGCTGTGCTTCTGCTCCTGCATGTCCTGCACTAGTGAAAGCAAAGACGTGTCGCTGGAATGCAGCACACAGGCAGGCAATGCAGGCAGGAACGCAGGAATGCAGGCACAGTCAGGCTCTACTATGAATTAGTTATGGCCTATGTCTCCTTTGAGTGGCATGGGAGGGTGATTACTGTACATCACCTCGGTTACGAGCCTTTGAGTTACGCTCCCCCAGGAATGACTGGGTGCATAGCAGCAGCAGTGATGGCAGCGGCGGACCGACAGCAGGGTGTTTTACAGCGTGTGTGTGTGTGTGCGCACATGTGCATATGTGTGCATTGTATATGTGTAAGAGTGTGAGTATGTGTGTGTGTGTGTGTGTGTGTATGTGTGTGAGTATGTCTGTGTGTGTGTGTACGTGTGTGTTGTGTAAGAGTGAGTGTGTGTGTGTGTGTGTGTGTGTGGTATCTGTGTAGATGTGTGTGTGTGTGTGTGTGTGTGTGTGTGTGTGTGTGTGTGTGTGTGTGTGTGTTTGGTAGGGAACAGTAATACAGCGGCAGCGGCAGTGATGGCAGCCAGCGACGGAGCGACAGCAGGGTGTTTTACAGCGGGCTGTAGAAACAGCCACAAAATAGATGAATTATACAGAGGGCCGTTCAGGCTGCCATCTTTACGGCTAATCTCCAAGCCTTTCTTCTCCACTGAGGCACATCTATGGAGCCATGATGATGATGATGATCGCTTCGGAGTATCAAATAATCAAATAATAAAATTGTTTTATATCAACAGAGAGACTGATAGTGTTTGCCGCGGCTTTGTTAGAATTATTCATGAGCCAATAGATTTCTCCTTTTTCTTCTAGTGCTGCTGCAATTGGCTGCTGATTCGTCGTCGCCTGTCAGAATCAAAGACGATGCCCCCCACTCATTTAATGCAATACAGGGCTGCTGCACAGTAAAGGGAATAAAGACCTTGGATACTGTATGCAATTATATGTAGCATGTGAATCTTATTTCAGATCCTCTCAGTCAGAGCCGATCCAGTGCTCCTGGTTCATATATTTCATTCAATTAGCCGCCTCCTCTCTGCACTGGACCACTGGATAGCATTTGGGTGTGTATTCAGGATTCAAGCCCTCATCAGTTTTAACACACACACACACACACACACACACACACACACACACACACACAACATACTCATACACATCACACACACACACACACACACACACACACACACACACACACACACACACACACATTCTCACCCTCTTACACACATACAACACACACATACTGGACACACATGTGCACACATGTACATTCACACACACACACACACACACACACACACACACACACACACACACACACACACAGGCATATATGAAATACATATTTATAGGCAAGCATAAGCCGTGGCACTGTAGTCTTCCCAGTGAATGGCCTGCGGTGAGAGAGTAGGGCGCAGTGAAGAGACCCTAATTGGCCATTGTTTTGCCAATCCCTTCACTGTGTGGGGCTGCATCAGGCATGGACGGGGATGGGGGGAACAGGGGAATGGGAGATGGAGAGAGAGAGAGAGAGAGAGAGAGAGAGAGAGAGAGAGAGAGAGCGAAAGAAAGAGAGCAGCAGCTACCCTCTCTCTTTCTTTCTCTCTGCCCCTCTTTCTCACTCGCTCTCTCTGCATGTGGGTGTGTGAGAGAGAAAGAGAGTGAGATAGAGAAAGAAAGAAGGGGAATAAACATGTTGTGCATGTGTGTGTGTGTGTGTGTGTGTGTGTGTGTGTGTGTGTGTGTGTGTGTGTGTGTGTGTGTGTGTGTGGTAGGGAACAGTGATACTGCAGCGACAGCAGCTCTGTGAGACATGTCTGCCGTGCCATGACACAGGAGCACCGCTTGAACAGTAACTCACTTCCTGTGATACACACATCATTCCTCACACCTTCTCTCTTTCCCTCCCTCTCTCTCTCTCTTCTCTCTCTCTCCTCTCTCTCTCTCTCTCTCTCCCTCCCTCTATCTCTCCCCCTCCCTTCCCTCCCTCTCTTTCTCCCTCTCTCTATCACCCCACCCCCCCCTCTCTCTCTCCTTCCAACATGGCTGATAATCAAGTGTTTGTCTCCAGCCCCTTCCCTGCTTCCCCAGTGTTGTGCACACAGTTTCTCTCTCTCTCTTTCTCCCTCTCTCCCCCCCGCTCTCTCTCTCTCTCTCTCTCTCTCTCTCCCCTCCCGCCTCTCTCTCTCTCTCTCTCTCTCTCTCTCTCTCTCTCTCTCTCTCTCTCTCTCTCTCTCTCTCTCTCTCTCTATCTCTCTCTCTCCAACCCCTTCCCTGCTTCCCCAGTGTTGTGCACACAGTTGAGTTGATGGCTGATTTGAGACGTGCCCTCTGTGTGACTGAGCATCTGTGTCACTCTCCTTCTCTCTCTCTCTCTCTCTCTCTCTCTCTCTCTCTCTCTCTCTCTCTCTCTCTCTCTCTCTCTCTCTCCATCTTTCACTCTCCCTCTCTCTCTCTCTTTCTTTCACTCTCTCTCTATCTCCCTCTCTCTCTGTATTTCTTTCTCTCTCTCTCTCTCTCTCTCTCTCTCTCTCTCTCTCTCTTTCACTCTCTCTCTCTCTCCCTATCTCTCTCTCTCTCTCTGTCTCTTTAATGCACTCATTTTCCCCTTCCTTTTTTCATTCTCTCCATCCATCTCTTTATCCTTCCCTTACAGTTTAACTGCACTCGTTCATCACTCTTTTTTGCTCATTATTTCATAACAGCCCCACTGTTTCTTCTCTCTCTCACTCTTGAATGTCTCTCTCTCTCTCTCTCTCTCTCTCTCTCTCTCTCTCTCTCTCTCTCTCTTTCTCTCTCGAATGTCTGTCTCATTATCTCCTGAATGTCTCTGTCTCTTTCTGTAATGTTTCTATCTCTCTTTCTCTCTCTAATGTCGTCATTGTATCCCACTGTCATCTCTCTCTCTCTCTCTCCTCTCTCTCTCTCTCTCTCTCCTCTCTCTCTCTCTCTCTCTCATACAGTATGTTTTCGTCATTAATATGCATGAACTCCATGTGCTCCAACACATGTTCCCAAGTCTTTGGCAAGCGAGTTGAGCAATGCACAGCAATTAAATCACCATCAACACAAGCTTTAGAACCAGTTCCCTAAATCACACAATGCACTGCTTGATGATGAAATCCATCATGCAGCAAAAAAGCACAAAATCAATAGAGGGAACATTTCTATTGCCCAAAAACCTTATGTTTCTATGGGGCCTCTAAATCCTTCCCATTTTCAGGATTATTTATTGTTTTTATCTGCCCCAGGAACTTACTCATATATTTGACTCCGGAGGGCACAGAAACAGAACGGGAGATCTGACAGTTGGGACATCTCTTGGGTCTGGCTCTGATCAGAATTTAATAGGCCTACGACTTCTTTAAGGGCACTATAAAAGCAAGTTCCCCCTTATCAAAAACAAAAACAAAAAAAAGAAAAAGGAAACAAACAAAACCAAACTCTACTTACAGTAACAAGCAGGCCTGGGACAGCAGGTCAAAGGTTATGTTTCCATAGCGATACAGAGTCTGGAAAAGAATGGAGACAACAGCGCTGTAATGAGACAAGAGAGTTTCTCACGAATCACCTGTGTTCACACAAATAGTACAGTATTTCAGCTCTCTCTCTCTTACACACACACACACACACACACACACACACACACACACACACACACACACACACACACAAATAGTACAGTATTCCAGCCTCTCTCTCTCTCTCTCTCTTTTACACACACACACACACACACACACACACACACACACACACACACACACACACACACACTCAAATAGTACAGTATTCCACCTCTCTCTCACATACACACACACACACACACACACACACACACACACACACACATTTGAATAATCCAGTATCCCAGCCTCAGTCTCTCTCTCCGTCATCAACACAGACAGCCCAGCCCCCCCCCCCCCAAACAAGCCAGCCATTGTCTTGTTACAGTATTTCTATTGTGTTTGCTTGCAAACAGAGAGACTGAGCCATATAAGGGCATACCGTGACATATAGTGTTTATAAGATGCCCGAGTCTCCCCTGCGTAAGAGGCTACAGTACTCTCGCCCTGTGATATAAGGGCATAGAGATACATACAGTGTGTGTACACTGTACACTGTACAGTAATATGCCGAGGCCTCCCCTGCGTGAGAGGCTACAGGGCAGTTTGCCTCCGCCAAGACCATTATTATTTAATATGAAAGAAGATCCACAAGGCTGCATCTTAAAGATCATTGACAAGGAACACTGGTGAAACTTTTTACCCGACAAATGTCACAGATGTCCTGTTATCTAGAAATAACGGACACCCTGACAGCCAATCAAAAAACAGTATTCCCTTCCACTGGGTGATGGTGTAAGATGCCCAGGCCTCCGCTTCGTAATAGGCTACAGTTCTCTCGCCCTGTGATATTAGGACATGGGGAGTGAGATGCAGTGTGCCTGTCTGAGGCAAAACCTTCCTGCTTCCTGCTTATCCTCTTACACGTCCCCCGCTGAGCACCGGGGAGGCTTAATTGGTTAAGCAAAGCTTCAGCACATCACTTTTACTCTCATTAAGGTCTGGGCCCGCCAAACACAACTCTGAGCTCTGAGCCCTGAGTCCGACCCAATCACCAGTGGTGGTGGTGGTGGTGGTGACCATATATATCATGTATAGAATTTCTATACATGATATCTATGGTGGGGACGTTCAATGTAAGATCTATATATGTTCATTTCTATGGACTAGTGCTGCGAATTAGCACCTGTGCTAAAACACTTAAACAATGCATCTGGTCTTGTCCAATGTAATTTCTATGTCCATATCAAATAAAGTAAACTATACTATTCACCACAACTAGGAAAACAAAGTGAAGAAACAATAACATGGTAGTGCAGTGCTAGTTTCTAACCCAGATTATATTAGCTTGATTCAAGCTGAGGTGTAGCCTGATGGTAATGGTAACTGGTAAAGACACGGTGACAGTGATAGTATACGTCATGTTTCATCATCATTTCAGCCCCCAAAGCATTGTGCTAACTAGCATGTTATAATCCGTCCTATTTAACAAGACAAGACACTCATGTTCCATTAATACCAACTATCTATGTTTATAACATGGTAATATAACTCTTATAACAGGGCCAGCAAATGTGTTATTGAACACTGGTCACATAAAATAGTAATAGGAGTTTCCATTCAACTCATTCACATTTCATATCCAGATATATAAAAATTCTGGTGTACAATGTGTTCCTGGGAGGAAAACCTGAGGAGATGCTTGGGCTGCCCTGACAACAACAACAACAACAACAACAACAACAACAACAACAACAACAACAGCACTTTGTCTTTTTGATTCTCTTTTCTATCAGATTTCATCATCTAGCCTTTAACAGAGCCTGTGTTTCCCACATGTCATTTAGTCTTGCGTCAATCTCTTTATTGAATGCATAAATCAATGAATAAATTGAACTGACAAAAGGTTAATGTTGTGTCATTCAGATGACAGATTTACACCCTCAGGGCGCTGTGATAGATCAAGTCATGCAAAACAACAAACCAGGGCTCTTATTACTGTCGACTCAGTCTTATGGGGGTGTAATAACTACAAAAAGAAAATGCTGAGGGGAGTCTTCATCAGGCGCTTTTCTGATGAGCGAACCGTTCGCTCTTGCTTTCGATCAATCCTTCGATCAATAGAGCTGAAACAGACTGGGCCCTGCACCCCACGAGCACGAGAAGAGCTGAGCGCCAAGTGTAAAAACATGGATTTGTTTTAATACATATAACAATAGCGTCTGTGCTGTGCCAGTGCGCTACAGTCAATGGAGATAAATAGTGTAGGTGGTGTTTGCATTGCCGCCATCACATCAATCATTCACAATCCTGACAGGCGTTAATTCAAGGCTAAAGAAATGATGCCAATCTTCTTATCAATGCAATGAAAATTTAAAAAAAAGGACAAGAAGAATGTGTTTGGATTTGTGGTTAGGATTCACCACAGTCCTTACAGTCGCTGGCACGCTGGCAATCAGACCTGCTTTGACAGAGCTGTGTAAACAACCAAATACTTGGAGGACAGGGCAGTCTCATGACAGGGCAGTGCCATGCCTGTTTAGGTTGTAGCCAAGACAGGAGGGCAGAGCCATGCTCGTTTGGGATCTTCCCAACACAGGACCGCAGGAGCGTAGCACCAAATTCTGGGCCCTGTGCACAAGCAGTGGTCATGGGCCCCCCTCATTGGCTAGAATACAGTTCCACTCCTCATGGGCCCCCCTCATTGGCTAGAATACAGTTCCACTCCTCAAGGGCCCTCCCTCCTCTGGGCGCCCTGATAACCCAGTCCCCCTTTTCCCCTCACTACAACACACCTGCAGGGCAGTCCCATGTTTCTTTGATTTCTTCCTAAGACATGGCAGACCCATGCTCGATCCATGTTCTTTCTAAGATAGGGCAGACTCATGCTTGTTTGGGTTCCTCCTAAGACAGCAGAGCAGTACCATGTTTATTTGGGTTCTTCCTAAGACAGGGCAGACCAATGTTTGTTTGTGTTCTTCCTAAGATAGGGCAGTACCATGTTTGTTTGGGTTCTTCCTAAGACAGAGCAGACTCATGCTTGTTTGGGTTCTTCCTAAGACAGAGCAGACTCATGCTTGTTTGGGTTCCTCCTACGACAGGGCAGACTCATTCCTGTCTGGGTTCTGCCATGTGTTTGCCAAATGACTGTAATCTTTTGCCCAATCAAGCCTTCTCTGTCCTGCACCTCCAAAGGGGGACAACAGGCCTGTAATTGCTCTGGGTTGTCATGTAGTCTGTCTCTTTCAAGTCTGTGGAAACACACATAGCCATAGGGGAAATGGGTTGTTATGGAAAACAACTGGAATCATTTTGTGTGTGTATGTGTGTGTGTGTGTGTGTGTGTGTGTGTGTGTGTGTGTGTGTGTGCGTGCGTGTGTGTGTGTGTGTGTGTGTGTGTGTGTGTGTGTGTGTGTGTGTGTGTGTGTGTGTTTGTGCATGTGTTTCTGTATGTGTTTCTGTATGTGTGTGTGTGTTTGTGTGTGTGTGTGTGTGTGTGTGTATGTGTGCGTATGTGTGCACTATGTTTGTATATTCATGTGATCTCAGTGTTATCTAGTTGACTTACTGAATGCAGTTGGTTAGTCCATTTTAGCTACATAGGCCACATTTGATATGAATCAGCTCAGACAGCCTGCATGCCGGATACACACACACACACACACACACACACACACACACACACACACACACACACACACACACACACACACACGTGTGTGTGAAATACCAACCCCAGGTTGAAAATAGCCCTGGTGTGTCCAGTGTGAGAGAAGCAGCAGTGTGTCTTAGCTCAGCTGAGGAGCTCACGCAGCCCCTACTCCCCCAGGCAAAACTTCTAATCACAGCCATGTACACACACACACACACACACACACACACACACACACACACACACACACACACACACACACACACACACACACACACACACACACACAAACACACACACACACACACAGAGCGCCCCAGGCACAACTAATCACAGCCATGGGCTCCTGCTACACAGACACACACACACACACAGACACACACACACACACACACACACACACACACACACACACACACACACACACACACACACACACACACACACATCTGTCTCAGGCACTGTAGTCTCTAATGAAGGTCCTCTCTGGCTATGTTCAGACTGCACTCCAAATCTGATTTTTAGCATATCTGATCAACATCAGATCTCTCTATCGACCGCGTTCACATTGCTTGTCATATCGGATCTCCATGTCCGCTAATCACCTGCCATATCCACGTGGGTTACTATGGTACCCCAACGCATCATGCCCACAAATAATAAACAAACCCGCGGAGGGTAGAATGCTGGTTGTTTCTCTCTCAGATGGTTAAGTGGGGCCGTAGCACACAGCTACAAGTAACAAGGAAGTATCAGAGATGGAAGAATAAAGTTACTCATCTTTATTTCAGTGCATCAATGCAGTCCAGCACAGCTGTTAGTTGCCTTTCTGATGCGTGGTTGAAAACTTTCACTGACGTTGCTTTCCACACGCGAGGTAAACCTTGCTTTCCACACGCGAGGTAAACTCCAACTTGCGGCAAATCCATAACGCGCACTGACACGTTGTTATAGCAAACGACACTGTTTTTTAAAAGGAGAATTAACATTGATCTCTCACTTCCGTCCATCTGCATTCCACGTGTTGATGTTTGTGTCACGTGACAAATGACGCAAGTGACACGGTGAAATCTTATCCCATGTGGAAAAGCTGTTCAGATCGCAGCATATCCGATATGAATCGCAATTGACACCACATGGGTATGTAGGGCGTAACAGATTCGGAAAAATCGGAATTCATGTGGTTTTCTGCTGTTCAGACCACCCGAAATCAATTCTAGATACAATCTGGATATGAAAAAATCGGATTTGGGATGCCAATCTGAACGAGGCCTTAGTCACCAGGCCTTCAGCTCAATTACTCACCCATACATTTCCAGCCGGCTGATCTGTGTGTGTGTGTGTGTGTGTGTGTGTGTGTGTGTGTGTGTGTGTGTGTGTGTGTGTGTGTGTGTGTG
>JAODXP020009686.1:0-15081 GCA_027497455.2 Sardinella longiceps | reverse complement strand
CGAATACAGACTCCTAACAGTCACATGCCTACATACAGCAATTACAGGTATCTGATCTGTATTCAGTATTTGAAAATTGATACAGTAAATTAAACAAACATTGCATCCATTAGTATGAAGTATCAATTTCGAGTAGCCTCCTGTACAAGTAACTGTAGGGACAGAAGCTTACTTAGACATTTGCCAATACTTCAGAAAATCTGCAACTGCTCAAGTGGCTCTTCACATGGACGAACCATTGCTTTGATTTTAATATTAGTGTTTTGTCACACATTCGGGTATGATTTCTTGTTATTCTCTCCACATATTGCAGTTTGAGTAGCTGTGGTGTGAAAGAGGAAGGCTGCAGGGCTCTGGCCTTGGCTTTGGCCTCCAACCCCAGCTACCTGAAAGAGCTCTTTATCAGCTACAATAGGCCTGGCCTTCTGGGCTCTCGTGATCTTGAAGCACTGAAGCTGGAAGTCCTCAAGTGAGTATATCTCACATAGAGCATAATGTATATTTCAGTGTCTCTGAATTACTTTAAATTTAGTATATAAAGTCCTTTGCAATTAACTTTGTAGTTTTGTGGTTCAGTTCAGAGGCCCTGTAAGAATATAGGAAGATTTATAGCCAGTTGTAATGAATTAGATAATCTTGAATACCATAGTTGAAACATATCTGATAGAATACAGTTTAGTCATTTTAATTAAGATGAATAACTGATTTTAATCTGTTTCTTTGTTTACATCCTTTGTTTTAGGCTTTAGGAATTATGCACTACATATAGCATTACAGACTGTACACTTGTGTCTGAAAATGGCACTAAGCCTATCATGGAATCCTGACCTGACACGGATACATCAGTATCCTTCTTCTTGATGGCTTTTTATGTGTTTCATTGTTGACTGAAACCGAAATTTCATGCAGCGACGGGAAGTATGGGCGGGCCCAGGCTAGCTTTAATATATAGACACAGTACAATTACAAATGTCATCCCAAGTTCAAATCCTCAGATACAATCTTCTTCTTCTGCACTTAAAGTTATAACAAAATGTACAGAACTGTTATTATATCATAGACTTTTAAAGTTTAAGACTGACATTCTATGAAACTGAAATTATTCTCTCTCCTCTTTTTGTGACTGTTACGCATGTTACAATACATCAGTATTTTCAATGCAACATCACAAATGCTGTTGTAAGCACTAAAAACAAATGTCAATTTACAGTATTGTGAGCTATGTACAAGTAAGTCAAACAACTATTACATGTTTAATAAAAAATACAATCAAAATCAAATGTTTGGTAACTTCATGTGAGGATCATTTTATGTTTAAAGCCCCAATTTGTAGCCTTCGAGAAAAATTAAGCACAACGCATTTCGAATTACGTATTACAGCTACGGTAGCCTGCATGCGGATGTCGTAGGGCTGGGCGATATGGCTAAAAAAGTTATCACGATTTATTTTCTCAGATTGAACGATCTCGATTTTTAATCACGATCATGAATGATATAACGTAACACCCCCCCCCCCCCCCCAAAAAAAAAAAAATACAAATAAATTCTAAAATTAATTCAGAAACTGTCTTTCAAATGAGTATAGCATAAACATGATACACAGATTCATTTCTACCACCACAAGGTGAAATATGGTGTGATGCATACAATGTATGAGCATACTGTAATAACCTGCAAGTTTGTGTGATAATGATGTTTTGTTATCTGTTAAGCTTCATTAGACTGCCATGTGCCGTTTTCAGGAATTAGAGAGTTCCAGTACTGCCAGAGTGTGTTTGGGAAATTGTGTGACTGTTGTTTAAAGAGCCACAGAATATTATGTGTTACGACTACATAAACAATGAAACTACCACAAGAAAGAGCAGACTCTCTTCTTTCAGCGTAAAACAAAAGTTCGTTTCTACCCCTTTCCATTGCTTAGAAATCAGCAGGCGAACATAAGCTACTTTCTCCAAACACACGCCGTTTTTTATACAAACAAAGGGAGAAAATTAGCGTTTTGTTTGACAACGTTAGTGTCTTGGATGCACGTTTTTTTCGGTCTATTAGCACGTCAAACATCGGGAAAATGTCTTCCTTTGATAAGACTCACAAAACAACAGTAACAGGGGGCTTTTGGTAATAAAATAGACATTGTTGTAACAAGGTAAATATATGCTATTTACAGGCTGTGACAGCGAAAACTCAGTGATCAACAACTGGCTCGCAAATTCTTACCTGACCCGGAACTGTGAGCTAGCTGGGCACTGAAACAAGTCACAACTGCTATTTCCGTTTGCTCCAAGGTTGATCTCCGTTCATCTCCCACGATCGGAACACTACTCGAACTACTATGGCAGTGACACATACTCTGACCGAGTGTGAACTGCCTAAATTTCTCCGATTTACGTCTACGCTTTGCTAACGGCATATTTAGCCATGTCATTAGCTTTTCAACTTCTCCCTTGGCCATACCTATGAATCTATGCTCATCTCAGCATCCAAAGTGACACATGCCACCCTCAGGATCAATTTGGAACAACAATTTTCGACGGAGAATTCTGATATTTACAGACAAGGTTCTCATAGCGTCTTTCTGCAGCCCTCCCCATTAAAAGACCCAGCTGACGTCTAAAGGCGTCATTGGCAGCTGAGCGGCAGTATTTCAGTTGACGTCTACAAGACTGTCATTGGCAGTCAATCGAGTTAAGTTTCCTGAAGCGTTGCTATGTGCCTTTTTTGGGGAATTAAGGGGTCAGTTTAGACGTGCACTGCGTGTGCGTGTGTGTTTGTGTGTGTGTGCGCGCAGGTGCGAAAGTCAGTTTGAGTGTCAGAGAATTGGGAGAGAGACAGTAGCATTGCCGCTGTGTTGGAAGTTCTAAAAGCGGGAGCTGTGGCTAAAACAGCAACTCGTTTTTGTTGTATGTGTCTATGTTAAAGATATGGAAGTTTACCCTGTTAAACCGTGTCCAGCAGTAGGCTATCACAGTACTTTAAATCAGGGTGAAATGCATTTATTGTTTCCATTCGCTCTGCAGGAGGCTTTCATTTTAATGACGAGTTGATTTCATGTTAGACAAAGATAGTCTTTGCGTCTGCATAAATACTATAGAGGACGGATGTCCAACACTCCTGGAGTTGAAGATGACAAAACGTCGGAAAAAACTTTTATGTCTCGCATAAGGGTGAATGGGAACCGTAGATAAACGTTGCAAGCGCTGTGCCCCATTATTTCTTCCTTCCTTTTACCGTCAACAACACTCTTGCAATTTAATGATTTTTTTAACGATCGCGCAAGACTTTCACTTGTGGCTGTCCGTTTACCAACATCTAACTATGGAATGCTCCCAGAATTTCCTAAAGACGATAGAAATGCGTGTGTCTTCATAAATACCCGAAACAACGGCTAAGTTCTCTCTGGTAAAGTTAGGCTTGCTCAAAGCGGTACAGGGAACTTGGATTGTTAGCAGCAGTCGGCGCGCACCTTTCCACATGTTACGCACATGATCGAGAAAATATGCGCACAGCTGATCACCGTGATCGAACTTAATTTGATCGCGATCCCTAATCGAGATCGCATAATCGCCCAGCCCTAGGCTAACGTCACATATGCGACACACGCTGTAGTCTGTCTTGATATGCTTTCTCAAAGCCTTTTAGGGAATAATCTCACGATATACTGACAAAGTTTTCTGATGTAAATTCCTCATTTAATTCGGCAAACAACATATGTGTAACCCAGAACATATAATGACTTGGACCAGAAAATAATACTTTTTCCCAATACAAATTCAATGACCATTATGTGACTTCCAGGGTCCCATGGGCCAAGTGGAGCTAGCTATTCAGACACGTGACTAATAGACGGTGGGCCGAAGGCCTCTATCTGCTTTACTTTTTCACTTTTGGACAAAACTGAAGAAGAGTAGTTGCTTTTTCATATGTGCAATACATATTTTTTTCTAAGGCTCATTTCCGCTTGTTGGCAGCCTCAACTCGATCATATATTTGAGAAAATCAACTTTATGTTTTATAACTTTAGCAGGCAAGCGTTATCAGGGCCACACGTACTGCATACCAATCAAAAATCGTATTCGCCTCACGTGGCTTGAGAAACGCCAATGAAGACAGAGTGCGAGACTGTTTGAGGAAGTAGGAAGACGACTCGACAGGGAGAGGTTGGCAAGCAAGCTGGATATCACGGAATTTGCACTATAATGTGTGTAATGATGCATGTTACCAACAAATTACTATTTTGACAGTGTAGTGTTTATAATTAAGAGTCTCCGTTAACCTACCTAGCGTGAACGAACAGAACTATTCAAGGTCTATTCAACATAATGTCCATAACGATAGAGCACAGCTAGAGCTATTGCTAACTGTTTTGCTAACTGCTGATGTGTTTGGACTTCAGTATAACTTAATATATCGAACAACACACCGATACAATGCCCTGTACACTTTAAACTAATGTCCGTAATGTTATCTTGGTGATTGTCATTCAGTTTAGTATAATGACATCTATGTAAGTTAGCTATTTTTGACAGATATATTTTCTCCATGTCACTGCTCTTTGTACCTGAACGCATGATGTGACAAATAAATGTACTGAATCTTTCTAGTTCTGCTGTTCAATCAAGCCAACACCTTGTTACATTACGTGTGCCTAAACAAGCATTCAAGTAAATAAATTTGAACTTTAGTCTTCGATGGTCAAGGGCTAAAGCTACCTCTTTCTTTGAGCAGAAAGTGCAGGTGGGTAGGCTACATTAGCTATTGAAAATAGTACAGATAGATATTATAGCAAATAGACACTAGAGTCATTACAAAGTAGGCCTACATTTTTTTAATCCCATGTGCTGATTTGCCTTTTCCATTGATATAAAGATATCTTATTGACAAGAAGGTGTCTGCAATTCATCTCTACAACAATGAAACAGGCTAGTCAGCTACAGCCTAATAATGCCTGAAACATTTGTGTTACTGCAAGTTAAAGGTGAAATCCTGTCAAATTTCAACAAGAGCTCTATTGCTCAAGCTACTAGAGATTAGCAAATACTGAAGACGCAAGACATTTTAGTCCAACCATATAGGTTTCCTTGAACAGAGAGTAAGCCCTGACAGTTCACCCAATGGGGCAAGTTTTCAAAACAGTTTTCAGCATCAACATCATGCACCAAATGTCACCCCAAAAGCTATGTAACATCATCAGACACATTACAACACACCTCTGTAGTGTTTATGACTACAAATGTCTAACAAAGTGCTTAAAATTGTGTTTTTATGCAATGTTTACAAAACCGTTTTGTAAACAAACAATATTAGGCTGCTTGCATAAGCTCACAGTTTTAACCACTTTCCCAGCCATTTGTTGCCATACACAATACAGTTCTGTGTTGTAATGTGTCTGATGATGTTGCATAACTTTTGGGGTGATATTTGGAGCATGCTTAAATGCTGTAAACACAGTTTTGAAAACTTGCCCCATTGGGTTAACGGTCAGGGCTTATTCTCTGTTCAAGGAAACCTATATGGTTAGTCCAAAATGTCTTGCGTCTTCAGTATTGGCTAATCTCAAGTAGCTTGAGCAATAGAGCTCTTGTTGAAAATTGACAGGATTTCCCCTTTAAGCATAGTAAACTGTCATTACTAACATGTTAGGATATTATACACATTTTCTGTGGTCAACGAAAAGATTGTGAAGAAACATTTATAATGTGCAAGCACTACCTTAATGATAACCGAACCTCTCCTAAGACCTGAAGTTGAAGAGATTCTGACAATGGGTCCAGCGTCAATTTTATTGTAATTTTTAGTAACAACGATTGTTTGTAAGCCAACTGTTTGCTTATGTAACAGAGTTAATGAAATGTAGCCTAACACACAACGCAAAGAAGAGTACAGCCGCTACACTTACAAGTGATAGCCTACGATTTGCTTCAATCTCTGCTGCTGATAGCTAGGCTACACTATAGCAGATGACATGTTTCTTATTAAGAATTTCACCGTTGGATTTATAAAGTCAATATTCTGCAGCATGCCCAGACAGGAACAAGGTAAGATTTATACAAAAAGTGGGTTGACAACTATTATCTGAAGTTCTAGGATCTAAAATAAGCCATCTGAAGGGGATTTTGCAGCGTTTTCTGACATTGTTGCTTAGCTGGTGTTTACATTCCGAGGCAGGTCCTATTGAACTCTTACTCGATTGGTTGATTTTTCCAAGGACTCAAAATGACGACATTTGATTGGGTTACACCTATAGATTTCCTTGCATATGCCCGAGGAAAATAACGATTAAAACCTACTGTTTTTGACGATATATGATCAAACCAGAGCTGCCAACAAATTTTGTTAGGCTTAATACCATTTGTTTATATCACAGATGAAAAGTTGTCTACTCTTCTGATGTTTTTTACAAAACAACACGAAAAACGCCCTCGGCCCACCGTCTATAATGAGCTCTATTGCTCTTCCGTAAATTATAGACCAATCAGATGGGTTATGGTGATAAAATCATACTTTGGCTATTTAAAGTTTTTTTTTTTGTTTTGTTTTTTTCAATTGCAAAGTATTGAAAATGCTGTCAAAGATGAGACAAAAGCTTGTTAGCAATTAAACTATGTAATTTAGTTAGAACAGAAATTGCTTGCTTACCTCTACTTGCAATGCATATCCGTTGCTTCCCTGGTTGTGTCAGCTGGTTGTTTCTCAGTAGCAGCCCAGATCTGCTTACTACCCTGTGCTACCTTCACCTTGTGTCACACCCACTATCATTTAGGTGGGACATTGTTTGGCAAGTGACATCAATATTGTCTGATAAATGTAATCCTTGAATATCTCTATTTCCCATACTCATCTGGGTAAATCAACTCTAGTTCTAGACCTGCTTTACGTTTGAACCCGAGACAACCCTCTTATTCTGGATTCATCCTTCTCTCCACACACAAGAAGAGTTAATCCAATTTGTGCCACGCTATGAAAGACCTCTGTCAGTTGGCCAGCTAGATATTTTAAAGCTAGAGTAAGCACTGTTTCTGTCAGAGGACAGTGTGCCATCAGTCTTTTATATCTATTTGACTCACAGTCATCCAGTAGCTTTGGAATTATTCTGAAATGTTTGTGATGATGTTTCAATATTCTTTTCAAAAACTTCCTTTTCATTTTAATTTCTTCTAATGTTTCAGGACGTTTAAGCTTAATGAATAAACGCACATGTAAGGTGCCTCTGCTTTCTTTACAACATTTTGCATGCTTGAACTTGACATATTTTCCAATCACTCTGGAAAATATTAAGTGATCAGCTGAGGAATTGCTGCTGGTATTATGCCCACATTTGCACTTCAAATGCTCAGGGATTGGATCCATTCTCAACATCTGATTGAACAACAATTTCAGTTCCTCTGTCTTTTGTAAGCATTTGCTTTTATATGTTTTAATCACATCTTCATTAATTGTTCCCTTGCAGTAAACACTGAGATCATTTATAGCCATAAGCATCACACTACTGCTGATTTTTCTCTTTTTGTTGAATGATGGTCTAATTAAATCCTGACCTTTTAACATTTTTGACACTGTTTTTATTTCGTCTTGCAAAGGTTTAGGATCTTCCCCAAGTTTTAGCTGTAAAACCAGTGGCTGATGATCTGAGATAGTACTTCTCATGACATAAATGTCCTTAACATAACAAACTCCAACAGAACTGCTGCAGATGTGGTACAGTGCAAGTATTTTATATTGTAATAATAAATCATACATATTAAAAGCCTATCTGGCTAACAGAGCTCAGACTATTTAATTTAGTTAGAACAGAGATGCCTTGCTTAACTTTACAATATAGATAAAACCCTGGTTGTGTAAGCTTCTCAATACTACTCTGGAATTCAGACCTACCCACTGCCCTGTGTCACTACTGTTTACATCCTGTTAAACATGCACTATAATTTGATTGGAGTTATGGAAACCTGTTTGTTTTTAAATGTCCTCTGAAGAAAGTGGGGCTACTGGTTTGAGACTTGCCAATTTATCGGCATCAACGGGTTGACTGTTAACACCCAACCCGTTCTAAAAGCTAATGTGTCCCTATTATCATATAATTGATGGAGCCACTTTCTGATTACACATGATATGACAACATGGTATGAGCAGGGCCGGTTCAAGGTATTTAGGGGGCCCCAAGCAAACCGGACATGGGGGCCCTTCACCTCCCATAAACACCTACATGAACCACCACCATTATAATCTTCAAACATATTTTATTAATATAATCATTTGTGTTGAACTTTATTCCAGTCTAAACTCACATTTTATTGAAAAGCCCTACTAACAAAACTACTAAAATGATCAAACAGTCCATCCTGGGGGCACCTTTCGGCTTGTTGCGACAGCCCTGGGTATGAGTTATAGCATGTAATGAGATTTTGTGGCTTTTGTTGGAATAACTCCCTTATTTGGATTTGCGGAACTAGTGTCTCATGCATAATGCCCATAAAATGTCAGGTATTTGTACTGTATGATATTGTATTATATTATATGACTTTAGACTTTGGCCACTGCTTGTGTATAGGGCCCAGTGTCTTTTCTGTTCAGTTCCCCACCCTCCTTTCCTGTACGATTGCAAGAAAATTGTTTTGATTTAGTTTCTATCTAAACAGAAGTTGCTGGGTGTCATCCTTGTTTCACCTTTGTTATAATGACATGCAAATGTCATAACCTCAAGGCCCACACCTGAAAACTCCATGGCAGATTTTCCATCTGATAACCAGGTTTGTAAACAAAAAGAGCCTGTTGGAATGTCGGATTACACACACATACTGTACACATGCTTACACGCACAGACACGCACACACACACACCATACACATAGGATTATTCACCTTCTTTGTCTTTTTTCTTCCGCGTTTGTTCTCCGATTGGCCACCTGCCTCTCATTCACATCCACGGAATTTTCATGAAATACAATGGATGGATGCTTGATTTTGTTGTTGTTGTTGGAGTTTTGTCGAAATGTCTCTTCAAAATGCTTGTGTTCTGATTCATAGTGTCGTTTCACACACACAAAAAAATACCTGTATAAACATGTTTAAAAAACTTTTCAAAACTGCTCGGGGGCCAGAAATAGATGCCCGGTGGGCCTAAAAAGGCCCGGAGGCCGTTATTTGAATATGGAGGATATATACTCTCCACCTGTCTTCTGCATGGAGAGGCTTTATGCCAATTTGTCCATTGATTTGCATTGACACACAGAGTTGACTTGTCACATGCACAATAAACTTTCTGTTTGTGAGTGTGTAATGGGACACACAAAGCAGGAGTCACTGTTTCATATCAGCACAAGATTTAATGGCGTGCTGCACACATGTGAACATCAACTGAAGTGCTCAACTAATGGTTACGCGAGCCACCAACGGGTGGCACAATTACATTCCATAAACTTTCCTCTCTGCTTTGACAGACCACACTCAGCGGAAGTAAATGAGTGGATTTGAAGCCTAGTGTTCCACCTCCTATGCCACCCTGTCTTCTCAAACACACACCGCTCTGTCAGAGGTCACACACAATTCACCACTTTCCACTCGCTTCAGATTCTCAGACGTCGAACACCTCACTGTAAACAACATCATAAATATGCAGATAGAAAAAGAAATAAGAACCCAAGACAGAGTCAGAATAAAGAGAACATCAGCCATTCAGAGTGAAAGAGAAACTGAGAGAAACGTCTTTTGATGATAAACATTTGCCTTCACATACTGTATTTGCATTCTGTGCCTCGCTACGATTGATATGCCAATAAAGTGTGATGCTGAACTGTATTGCTTGACCCTGATGTCATTGTATCCTTACTGTTCTAAACAGATGGATTCTCCTGTGATGTCAACAACTGAGTAGTCGGAACACCACTGAGCAGAAGATTGCCTGCCGCTGGTTAGAAGACTCTTCAGTCACAGCTCAGGGGGTATACTGTCTGTAATGCCCATGTTAAAATGCACTGCTGGAATAAGTAATGCCTTTTCACTCTCGCCTTGTGTAACCTTCTTTCACTTCAGTATACTGTGTGTCACTTGAATGCAAGATCTTTGGGATTATTGTAGGAATTATTTTAAGAATCTTTGGGAATATTATCCTGGGAATATCAAAGTCTGCTAAGAATGACACTGCACTGTTGTCATTTTAATGGGATTATGCAATAACTTTACACAGTATATGACATCAGATTGTATGTCAAGAAGGCTGTATCTGACTTGACCATTGTATAAGATCTGCCATGTCATGCTCTGTTTCTGCCCACTGGTTTTCTAAATCTGGTTCTGGATGCAGTGAAATGGTAGCCTGACATAGCCCGACCATAATACTGCATAATCCGTATTCATGGTCTGGATGTTCTTTAACCTGACGCGATTATACTGCGGGGGGAGGGCATTCACTTCTGGTTTGAAACAATTGGACAGCTCGTCTAATCAGCTTCGCTTTATTGGCCGGTAGACTCTCTACCGATGTAAACACGCCCCAGAGGACCGTGCCCAGACCATCATACGTATGAACATTCGTATTATGGGCGGGCTATGTCAGGTTAGTGAAATGGGGGTAACTTGCATATTTAAAGGATAGCTCCGGAGTATGCACTAGTTAGCGAGTGGAACAAAATAATTTGGAACAGCATACACCGAACACGAATGCAGAAGCGATCAAGCAATTTACACAGAATCAATGGAAACCGATCATTTGAAACTGAAAGTAAGATCTCTTGACTTCTTGACTCAATGTAAAGTGCTTCGCGTTCACGTTCGGCCTATGCTGTCCAAAATTATTTTGTTCCACTTGCTAACTGTGGATTTAGCAGGCTATGCTTGAATTCACTCCGGAGCTATCCTTTAAGCTTCTCAGTGCTCATGTATCAGGATCATAGAATCAGCAACCAGCACTGGGCCACTCATTTTGAGTCAATGCAGAATGGACCAGACAACACACTCTCTCTGCATTTTTATTCAATTTTAACAAGTAACATTCTGTCACTCAGTGTCAAGACAATGTGTCTGAGTCAAACAATGCACAATGCCCATATTCTTTTCTGATTTCATTTGTGGTTTTCATAATCCTGCTTGCAGAGTTTGGAGTTTCCCTCAAGATTCCGTTCGAACCTCGCTCTTGCCTTCACTACTAGAGCAAGGATAGGCAAGGCATTACATTGATAATTGCCAATGGCAGGAACAGAATGAAATTAGAAACATATACTGTAGACACATACACATATCACAGTCATGGAAAGACAGTCAAGCCTGGCTCAAACGTGAAGTCGTAAAATGCATTTGTGTAGCCAAGCAGGGTGTCCACGGGTTTGTAAAAAGTTGTAAAAGGTAGTAAATGAAATCAGGTCAAATTAAGGCCAGTAAAAAGTAGTAAAAAGTAAGAAGCGTCATCTGACGAGGTAGTAAATTTTTGAGCCCCCATCCAAATGACGCTATGAATTTTTCAATGTTTAACTTACATCCATCCTAACTCCTTAAATTACTAAACTTCTGTGGACTTCGCCTACTGTATTATTTTGTGTTGCGAGTGGAACCTGAGTGCTGCAGATGATGTCACGCCTGCCTACCTCACGCGCGCTCAATCAATCTGGGTAGGCTACCTGCCAGATCTCTTCGCAAGTTCGCTATTAGTTGATTTAAAATAAAGGAACAGTAACAAAGGCTATGAAGATTAGACGACTTGAGGTAAAAGGCTATGAGTGAAACTGTCGCCCCTTTTTTGTTGTCTGTCACGTCATTAAGGACTTAAAACACCCATGAGGATAAATGTAGCACGAGAGACAGTGGGTGAAGCAGGTCATTGCGGATGAGAATATCCATTGAGACTATCTATCCTTTCGCTAAACCCTTACAGCCTAGTTATTGTCAAACCGTTCTGCCGAAGCGCAAGAGGGGAGCCACAAAACATTTTAAATTTTGATGTTGAATTTGTCTGTCATCTGTTAAAAAGTTCCCATTTAGATGTCTAAATTACTTCCACTCTGTCTTTTGAGGCATAGCCTTCATGTTTTCATATCCGCTCACTAGAGAAGGGTCCAGCTGCAGTATTGACGGTTCCGCCTTAATGCCAGAACGCCCATGGGCGTTCCAAGAATTTGCAGATTGGCCAATCGTGAAGAATTTCGCAAGGGACACTGGGTATGATGTCATTCTCAAATCCATTTCTGAAAGCTATGGCGCACACCGCTCTAACTCGTGGTCAGCAATGGTGGCATCAGGAAGATTATGTTGGTAAGTTGGCTATA
The DNA here is from genome assembly GCA_027497455.2 of Sardinella longiceps. Lineage (NCBI taxonomy): Eukaryota > Metazoa > Chordata > Actinopteri > Clupeiformes > Clupeidae > Sardinella > Sardinella longiceps. Next base: position 2,831 of record JAODXP020009686.1, on the reverse strand, counting down.
TTGTTTATTTCGACAACATGCACTGACATTGTAGCCTAGCTTTCGCAGACACTCGTGTATTCATTCATCTGCGCGGGAGTCAGGTTACTGACATTAAGGTTGTAATCTTGCATTCGAATTCGACAGACAGATATAACGTTAACGTTAGCAGCTAACGTTAGGGTCGTGTTCTCTTCTCTCGTCCTACTGTATGTGGTGTACACTTAGCAGCTAACGCTACCTAAAAGAAAGTACCCCATAATATAAGTGCTAAACAAAACTGTTATTTGAAATACGATACGATTGAGAAGCAAGGTTAACGTGGTTAAGCACAACGGCGCCATGGACCTGTGCACAGATATTAAACCTGAACTGTGAATGCTAACGTTATGAATTGTTTGGCTGATGAGGTAAAATGTGTGCCTGCAAATCTTTGCATTTAGTCAAGTTGCTTACACTGCTACAGTCTTGATTGTTAACTGTGATTTGATGACATAATCAAAGCTATTGAGGGTGGAGATCTGTATACAGCCATCATGAAATACGATACGATTGAGAAGCAAGGTTAACGTGGTTAAGCACAACGGTGCCATGGACCTGTGCACAGATATTAAACCTGAACTGTGAAAGTATGCTAACGTTATGAATTGTTTGGCTGATGAGGTAAAATGTGTGCCTGCAAATCTTTGCATTTAGTCAAGTTGCTTACACTGCTACAGTCTTGATTGTTAACTGTGATTTGATGACATAATCAAAGCTATTGAGGGTGGAGATCTGCATACAGCCATCATTTAATGATAATCATTGTTAAGAAATTGCGTTCTTTTTTCTCAATTACAGGGTGCATCTTGCCAGTACCAAAGCAACAGCTGTGGGGTATATATGTTGATGGTGAGAGAGCACCGGCGTCAAGCTAGCCGCAACTTGCATTGGCGATTTTTTGTCGTGCTCAGATATTCTAAGCTTTACGTTCCCCATAGACTTCAAGGCAATTTTCGGAAGAGTTTCTGCCTGTTGCGGCACAACGGAGAATTTGGTCTTGTGCTCGCGCTGTTGGAAATGTGCTGTCATCAATCCACTTTCATAATATACTACAGGTACATATGAAATGACTCGCAAAATAATTTCAGCAATTCGCAGTTTTGTTTTGGAGAAAATTTGATTAAACCCTATTACAATGGGACTGCTCCATGTACCCAGTTTGACATGCTTCTGTATATTCTAATATTGAGTGTGCCAGCATCATTTCACGTTTACAAGGCAGAGAACACCCCGACGTCCAAGTACAAACAACAATCGTGTCGTTTTACAAAGAAATATACGAGATATTAACACTTTGACGTACTACGTTTATATGTAGTTATATGGTTATTAGTCTTCATAATTATCATGTAAGAGCTAGTGTCGAAATTAAATGCTTAATTTCTGAAAATGACAGCTGTAAGTAGGCTCAACAATTATACAATAGGCATCCTACCATACTCCTGAATGACATGGTGGAGAAATAGTTAAGGCACAGTCAATATCTGTGGAGTAATGAAAGGTTTGACAGAAGACGATTTGTCGTTCTTTCAAGAAACCTGACGTAAAGACGCCACAGGGTGGCAATATTGTATCAAATGAAGTTGCAATGTGCTCCTAACATCAGCGTTACCTAAATAGCTCAACAGGTTAGATTCCAGACGGTACCTTCAGCGGCCGGGGTTCGATTCTTGGTTGATTGATGTCACATTTTTTATTTAATCCCCTCAACTACACCTTCATAAGTAGCCTATCATAACTGAAGCTTCCCATTACGAAATCCTAATCCAGAGAAAATAATTTGAAAAGTGTATGTAGGCTAAAGTCTAGGCTAGCCTAGCTACGTAGGCCTAGATGTAGGTAGCCTAGCTGAATGAGATGAGGCGGCTGGCAGATTTAAAGAACTGGTTGTCATTGATTTCGACGGATGGATAATGGATTAGGATTTCGTAATGGGAAGCTTCAATTATGATAGGCTACCTATGAAGTTGTAGTTGAGGGGGCTAAATAAAAAATGTGACATCAAACAAGAATCGAACTCATAGTCGCTCACGTTACCGTCAGGAATCTATCCTGTTGAGCTATCTAGTTGACGATGTTTGTAGGAGCACATTGATACAATATTGCCACCCTGTGGCGTCTTTACGTCATGTTTCTTGAAAGAACGACAAATCCTCCTCTGTCAAACATTTCATTACTCCACAGATATTGACTGTGCCTTAACTATTTCTCCACCGTGTCATTCGGGAGTATGGTAGGATGCCTATTGTCTAATTGTTGAGCCTACTTCCAGCTGTCATTTTCAGAAATTAAACATTTAATTGCGACACTAGTTCTTACGTGATAATTATGAAGATTAATAACCATATAACTACATCTAGATGTAGTACGTCAAAGTGTTAATATCTTGTATATTTCTTTGTAAAACGTCACACTTCTTTTTTGTACTTGAGCGTGGAGCTGTTCTCTGCCTTGTAAACGTGAAATGATGCTGGCACACTCAAAATTAGAAGATACAGAAGCATGTCAAACTGGGTACATGGAGCAGTCCCATTGTAATAGGGTTTAATCTAATTTTCTCCAAAACAAAACTGCGAATTTGAGAAATTCTTTTGCAAGTCATTTCAAATGTATCTGTAGTATATCATGAAAGTGGATTGATGACAGCACATTTCCAACAGCGCGAGCACGAGACCCAATTCTCAGCTGTGCCGCAACAGACAGAAACTCTTCCGAAAATTGGCTTGAAGTCTATGGGGAACGTAAAGCTTAGAATATCTGAGCACGACAAAAAATCGCCAAAGCAAGTTGCGGCTAGCTTGACGCCGGTT
>JAODXP020009685.1:10000-12500 GCA_027497455.2 Sardinella longiceps | reverse complement strand
GTGAGAGGCTGGAGATACTGTTGTTCTCGTAGGGGAGAGGCAGACGGACAGGAGGACACAATGGGGGAGTGGATCAGATCAGCCCATTACACTAGACTAGAGCCATGTGTGTGTGTGTGTGTGTGTGTACAGAGGAACATTAGATCACTCATTCATTCATTCATTCATTCATTCACTCATTCATTCACTCATTCATTCATTCATTCATTCATTCATTCATTCATTCATTCATTCATTCACTCATTCATTCACTCACACATTCATTCATTCATTCATTCATTCATTCATTCATTCATTCATTCATTCATTCACACATACATTATTTCATTCATTCATTCACACATCCATCCATTCATTCATTCATTCATTCATTCACTCACACATTCATTCATTCATTCATTCACTCATTCACTCACACATTCATTCATTCATTCATTCATTCATTCACTCACACATTCATTCATTCATTCATTCACTCATTCACTCACACATTCATTCATTCACACATTCATTCGTTTATTCATTCATTCATTACCCCCGCCACAGAGGTTATGTTTTCACGCCTGGCGCCTGTGTGTCTGTGTACAACATAACTCAAAAAGTACTGCACAGATTTGGATGACATTTTCGTACAACATGTGTATTGGGACATGTAACAACTGATTCAATTTTGGGTGGTGATTGGTGATCCAGATCACCATCTGGAAACTATATTGTGTCTGACCACATTCTCTGGTGAAGGCCGAGTTCATTCATTCATTCATTCATTCATTCATTCATTCACATACTCACTCTTTTATCAGTTAATTAATTAAGTAATTCATTCATTCACCCATACACTTGTTTATTCATTCATTCAGCCGGCAAGTCAGCAATTCAACCATTCACTCATTCTTTGATTTCATGTGTACATAATTCCACAGGTGTGTGCGTGTTCATTCCTTACTTCATTCATTCCTATGCAGGATAACTATACTACTTACAGTAATGTTGAGAGGGTAGAGAGTGTACCATGATTTAGCCTGGGAATTCCCATGCTCCTTTGCGTGCTTATTTCATTTCACTCTGCAGAGGAGCATGGTGACCAGAGGAGCATGGTGACAAAGGGATTTGTACGGCCCTCGATTGCATTTTACGTCACGTGGTGGCTCTGGTATTGGCTCTGAGGTATGTACAGACGCTATGATAGACATTTGTAGCGCCCAATAAACGGCTATGGACAATTGTAAACGATGCTTCCGCTACGAGAAATGCAATAGGTAGGTCCCCAGACTAAATATCACTTGTGATTTTAGTTTGGCATTCGCCAGGCTAACCATGATTGGCAATTAAAGGAGAAATCTGGTGTGATAAGGAACGAAAGTATATTGCAACATCATGAAAAGTTTGAACATTTGTCAGGGATAATTATAATGATATGTTCGTGCAGGTCGGAAAAGACAGCTTGTTAGTTGTAGCTTCCGGGGGCTAGTAAGCTTAGGTGTTAGTGGCCAAATTGCTGTTTTAGAACCATAGAAAGGCTCAAAATAGCCCTACACTTTGTTACTGTAAAACCAGGCATTGAAAAGTAATTGTACAAATAGCTACTTACCACCTAGCTGGGTGGTACAGTACAACTAGCAAGTGGTCTTCTCCGGCCTGCACGATAGTATCAAAATTCTGCTCCCGGTAAACATTCCAACCTTTTATGATGTTGCAATATACTTTCGGTCCTTATCACATCAGATTTCACCTTTAATGTTTATAAATGTTGGTTTTTATACATCGCCCCCAACCCTAATACACACACATCCCCATAGGACAGCAGATGCATTAGAACCTTTGTTTGCCATACATGATCATCATCATTAGCCCCGTTTACATGGACGCTTCTAGTCTCATTATTTAACCCAATATTCCATTTCAGATGGCATTTATGAATGCATCTCCTTGGATACTGTTCTATAGAATGCACATTGGAATCTTTCTAACCAGATTTCTAACCAAGTGTCGGTAAACACGCCCATTATCTCTCTCACAAAGGCTGGTAGTATAGGGTCTCTTACCGACACAGGGGCTCCACAAGGTCTTTGTCCAGGAAGTCATGGTCTCTTTTGACAGCCGATATGTCAATGGGGAACTGGGAGCCTGGAGAAGGGCGGACAGAAGACACACACCAGATCACCAAGGCTGCATTTCACAAGCAGGTCTTCATTACACATTACACACACATGGACACATGAGAAAGCAGAGGATAACGTGTGTGTGTGTGTGTGTGTGTGTGTGTGTGTGTGTGTGTGTGTAAATGTGTGTGTGTGTGTGTGTGTGTGTGTGTGTTGTGTGTGTGTGTGTGTGTGTGTGTGTGTGTGTGTGTGTGTGTGTGTGTGTGTGTGTGTGCGCATACATGTGTGTGTGCATGTGTTTAAAAGAGTGCATGTGTGTATGCGTCTGTGTGCATGTGTGCGTGTGTGTGTGTGTGTGTGTGTGTGTGTGTGTTGAGGGGGGATGCAACAACAAACAA
>JAODXP020009685.1:0-5000 GCA_027497455.2 Sardinella longiceps | reverse complement strand
TGTTTTTCTTTTTTTTTTCCAAGCACCATAACAATAGCACCTAGAACACGGGTCTGTCGAGGACAAAGAATTTCAGGAAGGCTTGCAATCTGCACAAAAACTTCTACGCCTTTCTACTGTAAGTCTTCTACATGAATGCCCTCCGAGAGGCCTTACTGGAAACCTTTTCATTTTAGCTAAAGTGTAAACAGACATTTAGAGGCAAATCTTCACCACATGCAACAATTATAAATTCCAGACAAGATTCTCTGCATTGTTGCTGTCAACACGCTGAAGATGAGTGCTGGAAATGTGTTTATTGTCTCAAGAGGGTTTTTCATCCAAAGCAATCAAAACATGCTCCCGCTGCATCTACTGTATGTAGTTTAGCATTTCACAACAAGGGTTGCAGCTATACTTGCTTTTATTATTTTTTTTATTATTATTTTATTTATTTTATACAGCTATAAAATGCTTTGTATGTCTGCACTGTTCTGTTAGTCACTTTAAAGAAAAGAGAAATGTGCTAAATGTGATGCACTGTACTACATATTTAAACGGATGTTTAAACTTTTAACTCCTGACGTCAGATTCACTTTACATTTACATTTACATTTTGACACTTTTGTCCAAAGCTACTCACAAAAAGAGGGATAACAATCAAACTGCAACACAATACAAGTAAATGCCTACTGGAAGTGCCATTTGCTAATAGGAGAGCAAGTGCAAGAGTTTAGAACTGCTTGATCACTTCTATCTATCTATCTATCTATCTATCTATCTATCTATCTATGAAAGGAGTGAGCAGTGTCTCCAGGGTGCTAAACGTGGAATTAGGCCTCTACGCCAGTGTTTCTCAAACTGTGGGGCGGGCCCCACTAGTGGGGCGCAGACACATGACAGGTGGGGCGCGAGACATCTCTTTGCGATCAACCGTTGTCACACCATGCTCCCTGAATTCACAGATTTTAAATATCAATATCAAAATATCGGTAACACTTTACTTGACGGGTGAGTACATAACACATTCATAGCAGCTTTCATAAAATGCTCACAAAGCATTCATGACTGTTTCATAAGACATGACTCCACCTTCATACCCAACCCTTCATAAATGTGGAAGATAGAATGTCGATAACCTATCAAAATAAAAGTCCAGTGGTCTCAAAGCAGAACTGCCATTTATGTTTGTCACCCAATCATGTCACACCTGAATATTTCATGAATATCTTATGAAGTCTACTTCAAATGTCACTTTACTATACAGGTTGCGAAGTATTCATAATCATTCATCTGAGTTTACCACTGAGAGGTAAACTAGAGCTGACCAGTATTTGTGGACCCTGATGTATCTGATATTACATATTCAGGTAACAGATAAAAAATAAATAAAATAAAAATAAAATAAATAAATTATGCTTGCTCCTGTCCAATGGTCTCAAAAAGCATTGAAGTCCTTGATTTGAACCTGTTACCTGATCAAGTCAAATCAGAGTAATGGACAAATGCAGTATCAGATCATGAGCAAGCATCTAATTTAAATGTTTCATAAAATAATATCTCACCTTGGGGTAATTATAATATTTTTTCATACCTTGCCTTGCATCTCAAAGTACTTTAAACCTACCTTTCAGTGTTAAACTCAGATAAGTGATTATGAATACTTCGCAACCTGTATAGTAAAGTTTGAAGTAGACTTCCTAAGATATTCATGAAATATTAAGATGTGACATGATCAGCTGACAAGCATAAATGGCAGTGCTGCTTTGAGACCACTGGACTTTTATTTTGATAGGTTATCGGCATTCTAACTTTCACATTTATGAAGGGTTGCGTATGAAGGTGGAGTCATGTCTTATGAAACAGTCATGAATGCTTTGTGAGCATTTTATGAAAGCTGCTATGAATGTGTTATGTACTCACCCGTCAAGTAAAGTGTTACCAAAATATCAAATATGTGCATATGACAGTAAATTGAGCTTTCTAATTGAGTTATTTGCTAGTTGCTGTGATGATTGGTTCGAGAGAAATTTGGCTTTGAATTAGTAACATGAAAATCCTAACATTGACAAAAATTGTGCGCAAATTGAGCCTTTCAGGTGGGGCGTGAAAATTCTCTGCCTTCCCAAGTGGGGAATGACAGAAAAGGTTTGAGAACCACTGCTCTACACCAAAAAAAGAACCAGACTCATTGGTTTGGTAGTCAGAGCATAAACTCCGTGACAGAGGAGCCTTACAAGACAAGGCATAAGATCCAAGTAGTGTGGCCACGAATGACAGACCGTGGTTCAATCCTAGGAGTCAGCGTTGTCTTTCAAACGGCCTCTGCACGTAGAATAGCACTAGCACCCATCAGTGCAATGATGCAAGCCCATTCAAACGTCTTGGCTAATGTTCAACGACTTTGCACACATAGAGTATTGTGACTGGTCCTACACCACTCAACAATCACTTTAAGAGCTCGGAATAAGTAGCAAAGCATCTCTTTTCTAATCTCTCTTTTCTGCCTCTTTAACACGTCTTTGTTTTGGTGCCACTCTCTCCTTTCACTCTCTCTCACTCCATTTTTCTCTCTCTCTCTCTCTCTCTCTCTCTCTCTCTCTCTCTCTCTCTCTCTCTCTCTCTCTATCTCTCTCTCTCTCTCTCTCTCTCTCTCTCTCTCTCTCTCTATCCCTCTCTCTCTCTCTCTCTCGGTCACCCTGGCCAGATGTTGTCCCTAGAAATCACGCAATCAATCAAACAGACAGGCCTCTGTCCCAGCTGTCCTCCTCATCCTCCTCTGCCCTGCTGACGCAAACACTTGGCACGCTGCTGATGGCGTCGCAATGATGATGATAACCTATGTCTATTGGATGTCAACAGATGACACACACACAATCACACACACTTACTGTATCAACAGACACACACACATACACATACACAATCACACACACCTACTGTACACACAGATACACACACAATCACACACACTTACTGTACAAACAGACACACACACACACACACATACACAATCACACACACACACACACACACACACACACACACACTTACTGTACAAACAGACACACACACACACACACATACACAATCACACACACTTACTGTACACACAGATACACACACAATCACACACACTTACTGTACACACAGACACACAATCACACACACCTACTGTATACACACAGATACACACACACAAATCACACACACTTGCTGTGCACTACACACACTAACATCTGCTGTCATTAAAACAGCCCCACACTTCTCATAATCCTTTAGTCTCACACAAGTCTCTGCATAGAGCCTGCTGTCACCTCAGGAGGACAAATGAGAATCCCTCTTTTCAGTACCTCCTCTTCTCTGCTCAACTCTTCCGCTGGCACCCATTCAAACTACTACAATAAGGGATTGATACCAATTCAGTGTCAAACCAAACCAAATCTCATCTCATAAAAGTAGGGCACTCCACGCATCAATCCCAGTTCTGCAACATCAGGTGCATCTCAACTGGACTTAGGCTCTTTTTAGGGAAAGGACAGGAGCACACTGGTGAAACTTGCAGTCTTTTTTATTTGTGCAAAAAAATGACTAACATTTTGACTATATGACTCTGACGAAGACGTATAGTCGAAACGTTAGTCATTTTTTTACACGAATAACAAAGACTGCAAGTTTCACCAGTGTGCTCCTGTCCTTTCCCTAAAAAAACTCATCTCATCTCTTCCCTGTTTGCTGTTGTCTTGTAATAAGGGACTGATCCAAGGTCAGTGTGCTCTCCTGCTGGCGCCAGTTAAAACTAACGAGGGACTGATCCTAAGTCAGTGTCAAACTAAACCAAACCAAACCTCATCTGATCTCTTGCCTGTTTGCTGGTATCTTCTAATAAGGGACTGCTCCTCACTGTACCTTCACGGTCTTTAGTATTTTTTGCCCTCAACGGTGCCTTTAAGGCACTACGCCCCTCAGTTTAGGGTTTGGATGAGGGTCGAGGGGGTTAGGGTTAGGAATAGGGTTAAGGTAGTGCCTTTTAGGCTGTGGTGCCTGGAAGATGCCGTTGGGGGCAAAAAACACCATCAAGCGAGCTTCGTGCACACCAAAAGCTACTAAAGCGGTAAAATAGTCATTCACTTTCTTTGGGCAAGCACAAGCTACTAGCTGTAAAAGTTGGGCAATTTGAGTGACTAAAAAAAGTTGAAAAACTGTCAACTCTATGCAAATGAGTTATTACGCGGTTCAGCTGTAAATGTAAATGCTCTGCTGTAAATGGAATAAAAACGGGCATGTCATGGGCGATAGAGCAATTTGGAACGAACACCATTTTTAACAAATTTTAGCAGCTGTTTTTTTTTTTTTTTTTTGAGTGACAAATGTGATTTATCAGTTTTAGTAGATCTTGGTGTGCGTACAGTAAGTCAGTGTCAAACCAGACCAAACCAAACTGAGAGTGTTTCTCAAAGTCGAGAATGCTTCCTAGGTAGCACACTCACCTTGGAAGTCATACACTTCAAAAACAAGGTTCCATCAGTGCATCCTTAAAAAATCTATGAACAAAGGCCTCTGTCCTTGCTAGAATTTAGAAGGATGCTTGACTTTGGAACAGTACTTGGTGACAGATAATGACATGGAATGCTCGAAAGAGCAGCCTTCCAAGCATGCTTCCTCGACTTTGAGAAACACTCTGGCTATGTACACTTGCTGCCTCGCTGTCTTCACTCTCCGCCGTAGAAGGTATCGAGGCAGCCGCTAAAAACTTTGTTTCGGACGACCTAGCAAGTTAGAACAACGTCTTTTTGTTTATTTAATTGTCCAGGCGCCGTTGCCAAGAGATCGGTAGATTCTATAGAATGTTGGGCGCTGAAGGCAGCATGAAGGAAGCATTGATGCATTGCAAAGGAAGCATTGCCTTCGAAGGCAGGATTTTATGCATTTATTCGCTTCAGACATGCCTTGATGCCTCGCTGCCACCAAATGCTGCCTTCAAAGGCAGCATTTTCACCGTTTCGGACGCAGCCTCTGAG
>JAODXP020009684.1:0-14804 GCA_027497455.2 Sardinella longiceps | reverse complement strand
TGCCATCAAATAATATATCCGATATACCCTAAAATGTTGTTCCATGGCTTTTAGAAAGCTTTATTGTATATTGACAAAAGCAGTGCTTGGATGGCATGTATGTAAGCATTTACCTACAGTAGCCGACTAGAGCATATGAACCTTAATGGTCCAGGACAAACATCTGAATAAATGATGGTCCAGGACAACCTCCAAAATGATGGTCCAGGACAAACTTTTGGTTGATGGTCCAGGGCAAACATGACATGATGGTCCAGGACAAACATCTGAATAAATGATGGTCCAGGACAAACTTCTGAACAGATGATGGTCCCGGACAAACTTCTGAACGGATGATGGTCCAGGACAACTTTCTAAATGTTGGTCCAGGACAAACATTTACTTAGATGTTGGTCCTGGACCATCATGCTTAAGTGACTGAAGGGATTCTCTGATGACGACATAGCCTTCAAGTTCCCACAAGTTACGCAAGTGATTAGCCTATATCAGGTGGTCTAGTCCACGTATTAATAAATAGGCCTGTTCTCGTTGGAGAGAGAGAAGACAGATCTACTTATTAGATATCCCCCTATTTACTGAAAAATAGCTTTGACACCTGAACTGTTTGAGAAAGATAGCGCTGAAATTAAACACAAGGCCCGTGGTCACATCAAGTGCGTAAAATGCGCGAAAATGTAATGAAAATGGGCGAGGAGAAAATAGTAAATTAAAATATTGATGTCGAGGGAGAGTTTGTAAGTTTCCCTGGTCAGACAACCAAAATGAAGAAAGACCCAATCAAAATGGATCAGATGGCAACTCTAGACATGAATTAAAACTGTAACTCAGCAGCAACAGGCTTTGGTCTATTGCTTGTCAGAGAAGTGCAGGGTGTGAGCGAGCGCACACACAGACGGTACGCACTCTTTTTTTTTTTTTTTTTAACTCGTTTTCGCAGGGTTCGTCAAATGACAAATGTAGTTAATTAGGCTACTGTCTAGAGAGGTGGGTTAATGCCTGCCCAGTGAAAACAGACATAGGCAGTAGGTCCAGGGTCTGAAAAAAAAGAAAACATATAGGCTATAGGCTGGTAATTCAAGCACAGCAGATGTTTCAGCTGATCTCTCAGTTTTTGGCAAATTTGTAGGGGAAAACACCTGTAAAAAATGCATTGTACTGAGTTAAAAAATACCTTTTTCTGTAATCCCTTACATTACCACATTACCACACAAAGCAATGCATTTGCCTACAGTAATTTGCTTTTGTAAAAGGTTACTCTCCACACTGTCCTGAAATGACCGGCAGAACTGACTTAAAAGTGCGTAGTCCCCCGGATATTATAGGCCTAATAACCAAATCTGCCATAAAATCGGAATTTCACCACACCATGCCGAAGAGGATAGCACTTTTATTTTAATGCAGGCATGGACTGACTATAGGGCTTAGCGGGCAATGCCAATGGCCTGTCATAATTTCATTTAATATATATAATATTATTTATTTTTTTCAATCACAAAATGCAGCCATTGGTAGAATTTCTCGAAGGGCATTGGGCTAGTCCTCACGTAGGCCTACTCAATTATCAATTTCTGCCACTTGAGCTGGATGGGGCCGGAGAGAAGTAAAGGTTTGTCTGCTGGAATGGACAACAGCCAAGAGAAACGTGGTGCAACCAGGGGTTAAAGTGGGCCGGAACGCTCCGGTACCGTGTTCCGGCACGTCACCTCAGGGCAAAAAAAAAAAAAAAAGAAGATCAATATATGCCTATCTGTATCAATGATCACTGACGACAAGACGCATTAAATTGCGACATTTGCAACATTGCAAACACAACGTGTAGTGAACGTGGTGGTGGTGTGTATTCCTCTTTCATGAAGCTGATTTTCCTTCTCCAAATGGAAACCCTTATCCCCTGTCGTTTACGTCCCCCTGCCGTTGTTTAGGCCAACAGAGGAGTCGTTTAGGTCGCAGGAAGCAGTCGTTTACGCCAGGCTACAGCAGCTGAAATCTTTGCCTCTCCACTTTTTATTTATTATTGTACATTCGTTATTATAAGACATAAATCAGCTCTACTGGTCTGTCTGAGTAGCCTACTATGGTAAATTATTTAATAACCAACTTGCATGGAAACGGTTCTTTATTTAATAAGTGGTGATTTATAAATTCATAAAATTGTGGAAATAATCATCCGCATTGCGTTAGATTCGCGCGGTTTGTGAGAATTAAAATACAGTAAAACTTCAAATAATCACCGAGTCCCAAATAGACGCCTGTCTCTTTTACACGCCCGGTTTGGCTACAGGTTTGAGTTAAAGGCCGGTCTCAAATAGAGGTCTGTTTTTTTGGTTAGTTTCGGGTGGTATTTAATTTTCTAAAATAGTTACTGTTTAAACCAGTATGGTGTTGACTGCGCACCATTCTCCCTTACAACTGAACCATCCAGTCAATAACTTGTCCATAACTTGCGCAAACGCGAGCACAATGGCAGGTGAAGGGAACAAGAATGAGAGACTTGCAGCATGATCTCTCGCTCAGACTGTAATCTAAATGATTTTTTTCAGGAAAAGTATGACGTTTTCAGTAAGCCTACGAATAACTTTCAGTGCATTAACGGTAAGGTGAGGAGAGATAATAGCTGTGTCATTAACTTCGGGGTGATGTCCTTTCTTTCTTGTTGATGTGTTTCGGGCAACAAGTTCATAGGCTCGATGGAAACGTGTATTGTCACATCATTTCATCATTTTAAGATACCAGTATTATAGTAGGCTATATTATAGTAGGCTAACATTCTAACATGATTATTTCCACAATTTTATGAATATAGCCTAAATCACCATTTATTTTCACGTAATAGGCTACAGGGCAAGTGGTTAGGCTACTGTGGAAATTATGTGATTAGGTTTCCAAAAAAATACTTTCACAAACCACGAACCTAACTGGCTTCTGAATAAAAAGTTATTATTAATAATTATTTTCCAACAAATGTGGTGCTTTCAGATCAGTCACCCTTTCGATGACAATGCGATGCTTATTTTATAAATCACTATTTTAATTCTCTAAAGCCCCCGCGAGTCTAACGCAACGCGGATGATTATTTCCACAATTTTTATGAATTTATAAATCACCATTTATTAAATAAAGAAACGTTTCCACACTTAAGTTGGTTATTAAATAATTTACCATAGATATGTAGACTACTCAGACAGATCAGCAGAGCTGATTATGTCTAATAACGAATGTACAATAATAATAAAAAGTAGAGATGCAAAGATTTCAGCTGCTGTAGCCTGGCCTGAACGACTGCTCCCTGTGACCTAAACAACTCCTCTGTTGGCCTAAACGACGGCAGGGTGGCCTAAAAGACTCTTGCCTAAGCAAAAGGCCTAATCGACCTGCTCCCAAATAGGCCTAGGTTTTGGCAGCAAGTTGGGATGTCTGGGGACCCCCAAAACAGTGTCAATAAGGTTGTAGTACCAGTAAGAAATGTAAACTACTTTAAGGCTAAAGCATAGGCCTTCATAGGCTCATCTTGCCAACCCTTGTGTTTTAGAGGTTGTCTTGTCATGTTTTGTCCTTTGTTATTTTCTATTTTGATCCATACTTTGGACTGACATTAAATTGTAAAAAGCAAGGTTGTGTATATTTTTGTGTTCAGTAATGTTCAATGTTGACAGCTAGTGTAGATCAGGGGTGGCGGTGGGCAACACTGTAAAGTTCTGAAGGCCACAGTCCACAGAACTTTGGCAAAGCAAGTGGATGATTGCAATTGAACACAGCCTAGTTGCACCCGGGCTGTGAGTTACCCATGCAGGGTGTAGAAGACCCAAATTAAAACCATAAAATGTCAAACAATGAGTTAGGAACAAATATATATATATATATATATATATATATATATATAGAGAGAGAGAGAGAGAGAGAGAGAGAGAGAGAGAATTTTTTTTTTTTTTTTCCCCACCTGGCAAATCTCACTTTAACCACTGGGTGCAACAAAGTCTACAAGTCTACGCAGCAAAATGTGCAGCAATAATATAATGCAGTTATGTTTGTGTGATGTGTGCTACGATAACACAGCAGCGGGTGCAGGGCTGTCAACATCAGAAGCAGCCTCGGAGTGCACAGACTGTTGGGGAGGCGCACAGTTTCTAACGTGGCAGTTCAACAATGTAGGATATGAAGTTGGAGAAGAAGGTGGAGGAGAGACGTGAGCCAGGGACAGATTATTATGGCAGGACTATCCAGCTATTGCGCTTATGTGTTTGGCACAACACAATGTGTGCATATATCTTCTGGTTTGTCGCGTGCCTCTGCGTATCATAGTGGGCCGCTATGGCCAAAAATGCCCGGGCCGTTTTTTGGTCCCAGTCCAGCCCTGTTTTAATGGAAAACAGAAAATGCAGTTTCATATTCAACATCTAGGCCTAGGGCTGCGTCAACCCTCAGCGAGGCCCAGGGCAGACACACCTCCGGAGCGCAACTGCGCTTAGCAAATGAAAAGCACCCTTTCGACAGAAAGACAGATGTGCCTGTTGCACATAACATAGGCCTACATATAAGCAAGCAGGTCTAAATAATGCTGGCACAATTTGCGATAAAATTTCATTTACGCACTCTCTCCATAGACTTTGTCCTGGCTGTTTTACGTTTGATTCAACACCGGGTCAGAACACTTCATACGTTCATTTTTTAATTCGCAATAGCCTTGTGAAATGTTACCGTCACAAAAACAAAATCTACAAAAGTTTTCTGACCAAGACGTCTATGAAAACAGGCTTGATCTGCATAAGATTCCGTCTACAAAACTGTCTGTCGCATCACTTTGTCAAGTCCCCTTAGACTAGTGTCTGTTTTCTGAAATCTCCCTGAAGCATTTTAAAATAGCCATTTTCGGTGACTGAAACCGAGTGGTGCAACCGCATAAGACCAAGTCGGGAGAAATCTTTCGCCGGTGCATTTAAGCATCAGAGGAATCCTCAACGCAATGTCTTCATTTGGGAAAATTTTTTGAATCAGGCCCTCTCAAGTGCCATGTCTAGGTCATGTTAAGCCTACTGCAGAATGAAGCAAATAAGCTCATCAAATGCATCAAAAATGTTATAAAAATTATAAATTAAAAATGTTTCAATTTCACAAAATCCGAGGCCCCCTAGTGGCCGGGGCCCTGGTCTGCATCCCATATTGCCCATTACGCTAACGCGTTATGGTCCAGGACCATCTTATCTATGCAACTGGCCAATCACGCTAAATGATGTCATATAACCACGACGGATTGAAACATTTCATGAATTGTCTCGGGTAAAACTGGGAAGAAGAGGACTTTTTGCTCTAGGCCATTTCACTGCTTCCATTTGCACTCGAGGGCCAAAAGGTAGGTTCCATAAAATAGGCTATTGAGCCTAGCCTAGACTCTAGACGTACCCCTAGTGGTAGCAAATTTGGAATTTGCACAGAGGTACGTCTAGAGGCCACTGATAGAAACCCGTTTTTAGCCTTCCTCTGGAGGCGGATAACCAATCACAGCGCGGTATGTGTACAGGAAATCGTAAGGCGGGCTTTGTACAATGATGACAGCCCTGCTCAAACCAGAGCGGAATCGTCTTTTGGCTTTAGTTTTGGACGAATTGCACTTGTCATTTTCTTTGAAAGTGAAACAAGAAAGTGCACTGAAGTTTTTCGTTCTGAAAAAGATGTCTTTGCCGTGTTACCGACGGGCTACGGGAAAAGTTTGATATACCAGCTGGTACCACTGGCCGGAACGCTAGCCTATTACGTGGAGAGGCAGTTTGAAAGACAACGCAATCACCCGCCCTCCATTGAGGTACAGTCTATCAGTGGTCTTCAGACTATACATTCTTATGATATAGTCTGACGTGTCAGGCTATATTGAGCCATTTAAAACAATAAAATAATCAATGTTAAATTTAATCTGGGATAAAGTCTAGTTAAATTTTAGTGCAGACCACAAGGTGACCTTGTGTGACAAGTGGCAAGCAGGTCACATATATAGCCTAGCCTACAAATTAGCATAATTAGGCTTACTCATTAAATTTAACTAGGCTACTGCATGCAAATGAGTATTTTAATATAGTCTGTAGTAGGCTACATATCTGTTATTTAGAATAGGCCTACCCAGGATGTGTGTTTTTTTGCTAGCCTAGGATATACTTTCAACGCTAATTTATTTTAGCATAAATGCTAATTTTTTTAACATTGGGATAATGCTAGCAGAGTTTGAAAGAAAATGAAATTATAATAGAAGATAGTATGCAAGGTGACCTTGTGTGACAAGTGACAAGCATGTCACATGGTATTAGGCTAGCCTACAAATTAGCATAATTAGGCTTGGTCATTAAATTTGACTAGCCTACTGCATGCAGCAGATCGTCTAAATGTGTATTTTAATATAGGCCTAGTCTGTAGTACGTATCTGGTATTTACAATAAAGCGTTTTTTTGTTTTTTTTTTGCTAGCCTAGGATATAGCCTACTGTCGACGCTATCAGCATAAATGCTATTTTTTTAACATTAGGCTAATGCTAGCGGAATTTGAAAGAAAATTAAATTGTAATAGAAAAATAGTATGCACTGAATGTAATATATATCATTGTAGGCCTAATAAGAAGTTTCTGGGGACCATATGAGGCCCCTAGAATGGAGTGATCATGTCCCGGAAAGTCCGGTTTTGACTAGTCCCGGTTTTGACGCCACCTAGTTACGTGATGTTGGGACGCCATATCCCGGTTTTCAATCATCACTATCACATTGTTCCGGTTTTCAGCAGAAAGTCAATGTGATCAAATTCAATTATATAATAGGCATACAGTGCGCTAGGATGTTCCTCCAATGCATATTAAGTAGGCCTAGGCTAGGCTAAATACATAACCTAGGCTACAATCTTATTGCAAGTCGTGCAAATTTGGGATGACTAAAGCAGCGAGAGCGGCAATGAGAAGGCGTGCGAATGCGGGAGAGTGAGAAAGTGACATCGGTCACCTAATCCCCACCACCCTAACACACACACTTACAATCTCTCCTTTTGATCACACAGCAGCTTGTCACAATCGATCTTTTCAATTTTGTTGAAATGGGTGTGCTACTATAAACAGTCAATGGGCTTATTTTGAATGAATGAAGTCTCGCTAACTTTAATTAATGCGCCAATGCATAGACCACTAAGCACATGCAAAAAAATTAAATATGAATACCGGCAAAATAATAATGCACGAAGTAGAAGTGAGCTGAAGCCACAATAAGAAAAGAAGCCGCAAACAATGTTCAATTAAATTCTGCGTCATGCGCTACATTATAGCCTACATTCACCACACACATGTAGGCCTAACACCACAAAAAACCCTTGAATTATCCAGTTAGATTGGATCTCACTGGATAAGTAGGCCTAGTAATCCACTGGGAAAGCTGTGTTCCAGCATCCTTTACTGGAGACGCGCGTTTAGATAGATCGCAGGCCGTGCAATTTTTTCTTCTTTATTAAATTGTTGTTGTCCCCCCAGTTGAACACGTAGTAGGCCTAGGCGTAGGCTAATAACTTTTACTTAGTTACCACACCACCCAAAGGAGACTAATATTAACAGTTTAAGTAGCTGCATTATTTGCCAACCATGTAGACCCACTTTATGTTCTGTGCAGTAATAATGTATTTTAAAAGGACACTAAAACTAATGTGTCACAAGCACACTTTATGTTCTGTGCAATAATAATGTATTTTAAAGAGACACTAAAACTAATGTGAGTAGCCTAAATTCCATAATAAAATAGGCCTAAACACATATAACCCATGGTGCTCACATGTTGGTTAGGCTAAAAGTTTATTTCATCCTTAATTGAAATTCAAATGAACTCATTATACACACACCCCTAGTCTGTTGCAGAAATCAGCCAAGACTGTTACAGTGTCAGGTGAGTATGCCTTTGAATGTTTGTTTGCATCATGTAGGCCTAGCCAATGCCTAAGATAGCCTGTACAGCTGAAAGAAAGAGCGAGTAAATGATTATGACTTACTCTCCCATAGATTGCCTTGTTGGTGTGGCTGGGCCTTATTGTGTGGGGTTGGCAAGCCTCAACACACTATTTGATGTTCATGAGGACATCAAAGATGAGGTAAGCTTAGGTCCATCATCATTTTTTTCACAGCACCACCAGTGATTCAATCCATGTCTTAAAAGGAACATACTGGAGGACACACTGGACTTTGTCCTAAGCATTGTTTATTTCTTGTCCTATTTCCCTTGTTAAAAATGTGTATACTGTATCCCGTAGGTCATTGACGCTTTCTTATACCTTCTTTGTAAGGTAGGCTAAATTGAAATTATCCTGTAGTATAGTATTGAAACTAAATTTGCTGCTAGTAATTTATTTATTGAATTTCAAAGCATTTGCAACATTTTTTCATCAATAGGACTCACCCAACATTCTGCACATGTCACAACATGTATTGACCAAAATCTTGGATGGGTCACCAAGAGCCCTCAGCACCTACTTCTGTACCTTACAGCCTCCAAGGCCCTAATTCTCCCCTTTTCAAGTTGTAGCGCTTTTTCTGCCAGTTACAACTGTATGCACATTTCAGTTGCGTGCATTATCGTCTATTTGGGACTCGGCGATCATTTTAAGTTTTACAGTATTTTAATTCTCACAAACCGCACGAATCTAACACAATACGGATGATTATTTCCACAATTTTATGAATTTATAAATCGCCATTTATTAAATAAAAAAAAACGTTTCCACATTTAAGTTGGTTATTAAATAACTTACCATAAATAGAGGCTACTCAGACAGACCAGTAGAGCTGATTTATGTTTTATAATAACGAATGTACAATAATAATAAAAAGTGGAGATGCAAAGATTTCAACTGCTGCAGCCTGGCCTGAACGACTGCTCCCTGTGGCCGACTCTTGCCTAAACGCAAAAGGCCTAATCGACCTGTTCTTACAATGCGCTGTGTTTCACAAAAATGCTGCACGTTTACCTTGATTGCATTCAGCTATACACCGGATTTATCCAAATGTATCCACTTTCACTTTCGGTTCCCACACCAACGAAGCAACATTTTTTTTACTGTCAGCAAACAAACATGAAGTTTATATGCTTTCCACTGGACTGGGTTCATGATAATTATTTTTTTCCGTCACATTAGAAGCTTTATTTTACGTTAGGCCTATAACCCAGGTCAGATCTGCCGAGAGAGCGCAGCAGATTGCAAGCGCTACTGGCATGCGCAAAGCTGTCCAAACATAAATTCCTAAAAGCTGTCCAAACACAAATTCCTGATTTCTATTTTATAATAATGAATAATAGCCCTAATAATACAAATAAAAGAATTGTGTTTAATAGCCTAATAGATTTATATCTTATAAAAATCAATAATAATCAATAATAGGCCTATATAATGTGGTTTCTTGGCTCAACACTCACTGTAGGCCCAAGTTTGATAAAAAGCCTCAACTGTTAAAATAGCTAGTTGACACTGAAACTGTTCAATTGTGTGCTTAAACCACCTGTTTAGAATTTTCCTGACTGCATGTCACAAAATGAGATGGGTGGGGTCCTGCAACATTGTCAGCCACTTAAGCAACTGAGGGCAATGAAAAATGAATAATTGACTAATTATTTTTCCCTTGTTCTTGTAGAAAAACATATTTCAATATTCATCTGTACTTGGTGCATGTTTGGAGAATGAAAATCATTGGACTCTTTTTGTACGTTTGCATAAAGCCTTTTTTGTGGCATAATAAAGTGGTACTAACTAATACATTTACAAATGGGTAATTTACCTCCATCTTGTCACCAATAGCACTGTGATATCACCAAGTGGACTGTAACATACATCAATTCTTTTGGAGCTTCATCTAGAAGACTGCAGTCAGTGATGAAAAACTGGAGGTATTCAACATATAAATCAAAAAGGATTATATGACTTTCTTTTTTTAATTTGATATTAAAGGGGACATATTTGAACCTTTAAGATGTCCCTTGTTTGTATAAATGTTTACAGATAATACAATATTAAAGAGGTGCACTCTTGTTGTAATCGTTATTCATTTGCTATTGATTTTCTCTAAGCTTATTTGCAACATCACGGGGCTGTCCAGGAAACTGGACTTTCGCCTCAGTCCAGCACCCCGGGCAGAAGGATGGTCATTCCTGTGGCGTCTGTCATCATGGTAGAGATGTTTTCTTAACTTAAACTGTAAGCTTATTTTATCAGCTTTTCTCCCTTCAGAACGCCATTCTCTTCTCTGATTGGCTGCTAGGTGGCCATTAATTCCAGATAACCGGCTACTTTGGAAGTAGTTCCACAAAATAACTCATCTAATAACTGATTACCGTTCCATATGAATGCCTTTCAGAATGGTAACTATAACAACAATAAGCAACCTGGTAGATCTACTTTCAACTGAAAGTAGTACCCAAACCGAACAGGTTAACTTCTTTTAAATTTGAGTTGCATATTTCTTTTACGTTTTATACGCTTCTTCAAATATACGAGAGATAGATAGATACGGGGGATAAGCGGGATAACGACCTTCGAGGTGTCCAGTTATTTATTTATAATTGTCTTGGCGGAATAACTCCGTCTTCGCGCTGCGCGCGTCGCCGGAGTTCTAGATTCCGCCTCGACAATTATAAATGAATAACTGGACACCTCGTTGGCCGTTATCCCTTACTTAATAGTCACTGACACCTTTAAGTCTCTGTTGAAAAGAAATTCTGGATTTCATGTTATAGTTGGTATGGCAGGAATTTTTTGTTATCCTTGAAGCCTATTATTTGTTTTTCCTGTTGTTAGTTTGCCCAGTCTATCCTAGAGGGGAAGACGGTTATCCAGCTCTGCCATCGATTGTTTTTGTCATTAGGTACATTATGCAGTACAATGGTTCTGCTACTTTTTCCGTAGGTATAAATTAAATTAATAAAAGCTGCAATTTCATATTTTGTAGATCGGACAAAAAAATGTTCGTGGTGCTGGTCTTCACTGGGGGCAGCAGATCGGGTACAGTATATTATCCTAAAAAAATACTTAAGTATGTCTTTTTTTTTTTTTTTTTTTTGGTAAAACATCAAAATATCATGGTGCAACCGTCTGCCCATGAATATTCTAAAAATATATATATATATTAATTTATCCCTAGGCTACTGGTAGGTTCATCATAATTCACAAACAAAATTTGTCCGTGGGTGTGAGTTTTATAAAATACGAATGTGGTGCCACCAGAAAAAAAAAAAATATATAATAATAATATCAAATAATATGAAACCAACAGAAATGCAAAATAATGTACATTTTACCAAACGCAGGCATGCTTTAGGTCAAATGTTATTTTTGAAATGCTCATCTTGCCAACCCTTATTTATCACTGACCCATGTGTGTTGATTCCTAGGTGGTGTGCAAAGACTGTGGCACACAGTGCCACAAGAAATGTAAGTCTACAGAAATCTGCAGCATATGCAAGTTTTGCATCGGTAAGCATATATTGTTTATTTCAAGTCAGACATTTCTAATATTTAAAAACGAACGAATATGAATTAGCCTATATAAGACCACTGCAGTTTATATACTTAAAAATCATCATCATCACCACTGTTTGCCTCAGTATAGATCACCAAATTCACAGCTTACCCTCTTCTTTATACTTCTACTCCTCTTACTATAGTTGAGGAAATAACAGCACAGAGTGAAGGGAAGAAGACTGAGGAGGAGAGAGAGAGAGAGAGGAGGAGAAGGAGAGAGAGGATGAGAAAGAAATAGAGGAGGAGAAGGAGAGAGAGAGAGAGGAGGAGAAAGAGAGAGAGGATGAGAAAGAAATAGAGGAGGAGAAGGAGAGAGAGGATGAGAGAGAGAGAGGAGGAGAAAGGAAGGGTTAGAAAGAAATAGAGGAGGAGAAGGAGAGAGAGGAGAAAGAAATAGAGGAGGAGAAGGAGAGAGGAGGAGGAGAGAGAGAGAGAGGAGGAGAAAGAGAGAGAGGATGAGAAAGAAATAGAGGAGGAGAAGGAGAGAGAGGAGGAGAAGACGGTGGAGAAGGAAGAGAGAGAGGATGAGAAAGAGATAGAGGAGGAGAAGGAGAGAGAGGAGGAGAGAGAGAGAGAGGAGGAGAAAGAGAGAGAGGATGAGAAAGAAATAGAGGAGGAGAAGGAGAGAGAGAGAGAGGAGGAGAAAGAGAGAGAGGATGAGAAAGAAATAGAGGAGGAGAAGGAGAGAGAGGAGGAGAAAGAAATAGAGGAGGAGAAGGAGAGAGAGGAGGAGAAAGAGAGAGAGGATGAGAAAGAGATAGAGGAGGAGAAGGAGAGAGAGGAGGAGAAAGAGATAGAGGAGGAGAAAGAGAGAGAGCTTGGAGTTGTATGTGTGGCACCTGGCCATCTCTCCCTCCCTGGGCCAGGCAAGAAATTCTACAATGTCACAGAGGAGGAGGTCTTAAGAAGACAGAGGAGACAACATGTCGGCTCATGTTTTCAGAGCTATGATTGGGGTAGGTTTACTTTTTACATAAAAAAAAACTTGATTGTGTAGGACAGGGCACCAGAGCAGACAGAAACACAGACACATTGATAGTCTATCAGTTGACATAGATTAATATTTCTGAATGATTACTTTCACTTCAATAAAACCATTCTGTTGTCTTCATCTGCATTGTTTTTAACAGGGACGGAGAGCAAATCTCCCTAACATAATTAAAGAATTGCCAAAAAATGTTAGGACGAAAACCAGCATGTTTAGCATGTTGACGGAGGGAGAGGCCAAGGACCTGGCTGAGGGTTCGGCACATGCCTGAATGGTTGTGTTGCAAAGGAGACTGTGTCTGCGGGCATTGAGGAGGCAGACCTAATCAGCACAAAGTAAGCCATGTGTACATGACATTACTTGTCATTTGTTCTTCACAAATGCAAATAACTAAATAATTTCAACTGGTTTATGCTGACACTTTATTCTATGTTATATCATTACAGAAAAACCCTGCAGAAAATTCAAGAAAATTTAAGGGCATCGCTTCAGGTGTCCTCAGAGTTTAATCTGAGGACACATACCTTTGGGCCTCTGGCTGTTGATGCCATGATGGCATTTCTACGCCAAAGTCTGGAGAATTCTTCATGAAATGAAAATAAATCAGTTTTCCAATGAAATATAAAATGTCATTCTCTTTAACACATGCCACCTAACCATATACATGTAAAAGTAAAGTAATAAATAGTAAAGGGCTGAAAGGCAACTTTGGAAAATATTTTTTTAATTGAATCAGGTCCATTGGTAGGCCTACATGGCAAAGTATTGATATGGAAGACAAATGGTTTGTTATCAGTCATACATCAGCCATAAATTTGATTTAGCCGATTAGGCCTACTGAAAAGCTCACTTTTGAGCCGTCGCAACAAGCAAAAAAGGCCGTCATCGTGGTCACCTACTGTCGCCAAACCTTTCATCGTTTCACTTTTTTGTATTTACTTTTATTAATAAACTCGACTGATTAATAGACGCCTTAAGAAAGGCGCGTTACACGGATCGTCTTTGCGCTGTTGCGTCCGTTTCGCTTTTTGTCATTTTGACATAAGGAACTGGACTTTCACATAGGCTACCTACGCCTAATAAGAGCTCAAATTCATTCATTTTAGCAATTCATTTTAAGCATACAAGTCATTCTAACTTCTAATAAAATGAAATGAAACTTCAAATTAGATTAGGCTTAAATTAGTGTCCCAAATAGGCCTATTACATTTCGTGTAAGCCCAGTAAATAAACGACTACCATATAGGCCTATTACCAAATCTGTAACAAACATTCACACAACCAGATGGACCAATACCCACAAACATTCACACAACCAGATGGACCAATACCCACAAACATTCACACAATCACCAAGTTGCTATAATTTAAAAAGAAAAACATGATTGATCACAAGATGATCTAAACATGATTGATAATGAGTTCACATAGACATTGAATATCCACTATCTACACATATTGCACACAGTCCCTTAATATTGCATAATGTCCCCTATATTGCACTCAATCCTTTATTAACATCTCAACAGTTAAACATGGATGACTATTCAAGTTCAGAGAGTGACCCTGGAAGTTCTGATATTTTCCTGCCACCCAGGGAGGATGACAGTGATTTCTCAGTGGAGGAAGACTGGGAGGAGGAGGAAGAAGAGGAGGAAGAAGAAGAGGAGGAGGAGAAAGAGGCGGCAGAGCAGGAGAGAGAGAAAGAAGAGGAGAAGACAGAAAAGAAGCTCAAGCCGGGGCGTAGCTAGGCCTTTTTACTAGGGCACGTGCCCAAGTAAAAATCAGCTGTGCCCCAGTAAAAAGCGTTTTCGGCGTGCACAGTACATTTGCGAATTGAGATCGAGTGAAAGAGAAAGGGTAATTCCAAACGTTATAGCCTACGTGTCTTATCTCTGGTCTGAGACACTCTTTCCACAGTCATAATATGCACATATTATGTACCTCTGCGCATATGGCTTGGTGTGCCAAACGGCGATGTAAGCTACTTTAAGGTGAAGTTATACACGAAGTTCCTATAACAAAGGTAGCTGCACATGCTGTGCATTTCTATTGATATAAAACATTACAGGAAACCAGGACAGAGGCAGTCTGACCTCCAATGGAAAGCTCCAGTGGTCTTTTATCATTTTTATTCATGAACTGAAATGCCCGAAATCAAGAGCTACAGCTACAGCGCAACTCAAGCATAGCAAACTTTACTCACAATCTCAGTTCAATGAGGTTGGCCTCTGTTACTTAAATAACATTTACATGTTACATTTATATGTTGTATTATACTCTTGCATTATGTGCACCAAGG
>JAODXP020009683.1:0-5000 GCA_027497455.2 Sardinella longiceps | reverse complement strand
ACACTGATATTCATGCCTGCAGACCAAACACTGATATTCATGCCTGCAGACCAAACACTGATATACATGCAGTCCAAACACCAAACACTGACATTCATGCACACCAAACACCAAATACTGGTATTCATGCATGTGAGTGCATGTAGTGTCCTGTTACAGACACACACACACACACACACACACACACACACACACACACACACACACACACACACAGAGAGAGAGACAGTAGGCCAAACCCAGACCACTTCCCTGCTATGTGAATAACGGCGTGTTTCCACAGGGCGAAATTTTCGCCTACTTCCCATTGAAATGAATGGGAGGCGAATTTCGCCCTGCGAATGGCGAATTCGCCAAGACCGGCGAAAAAGTTGAGAAATGTTTAACTTTTGGCGAATTTCGCCAGGCGATAACCAATCAGATTGCCAGTGTTCATGACGTTGTGGACAGGGGCGGAGTGTGGTCGGGAGAGCAAAAAATTGTCAACAATATGGCGGCTCCCATACCTTCGTTGCATGAAAAATATATTATTTGATTTAAGGGTCCCTGAACAATATTTTTTGTCTACAACGCCTCGGAATGTGTTTAATATTATACACGAATGTTATCGATGCAAATAGAACACTGAAGGTTCATGAATTAACCATTTTAAATTTTAAGTTAGCCGGACGCTAATTAGAAGCTAACGTTGTTGCGCTAGTACTGTGATGGTTCAATACTGTGTTATGAAACATAAATTGGTGTCAACAATAAAATTATACAAAAAAAGGATTGTTTTTTTATGTGTCACTCAAACTACATGGAGTAAATGCCTCTCTGTAAACTTAATCGTAAGTGATCCCAGTTTTGGCTCAATTTAGCTGCTAAGCTAACATTAGCAAATTCTGGCGGCACAAATCCATATCAGATACAGATACATAGACAGTAGATGATTATTCATCATGTGTCATCTCATATTCAGTATTTAGCATGGTTCGTGACGTGTGATTTAAAGCCCGGGAGATTTAAAAATGGAGGAGAAACTCATAGTTGCGGTAGCAGGTCACCCTGTACTGTACGATGCCAGCCTCGCCGAGTACAAGAACACGCTGCGCAAAAATGACGTGTGGAAGAAGGTCGGGGCGCTGGTTGGAATGGGTATGTTTGCTTTATTTAGTTATGTAGTGAAAGGTTTATTTTCCTACCTAGTTTAATGTTCAGCAAAGTCCATCTTCACGGTTGCTAAACCTAGATTGCATATACTGTGTAGCTACGTGTCTGCTGTAGCCTACATGTCTACCAGACTGCATGCACTTGTATGTCCAGAATATTGCCGTGGTACAGAGTATTACAGTGGTATGTAGCATTACTGCAATGCTGAAACAATGCATGCAATATAGCTATAGGCCTAGTGACAAGTCAAAGTGTGCTTTATAAAGTAAATGTAGAATGACAGCATGGACATACAGTACATGGTATTTTACTGTAAACTTCTATGATCAAAGATGCAATAAAATAAAGTGCAGAACAGTGGCACTGAGATAAATAGTATTGTAAAATTCTATGTTCATACAAGTTAGATTTCCCGAGTTTTGTTCATAGACAGACAATTAACACATTGTGCAGACAAGTTTGGCATGCCATTTATTAAAAATACATTTACGTTCCAGATATGTAGTGTAGGCCTACATACATAGCAATATAGTACAGTAAAGTGCAAAGGTGCAATAGAGTGCAGAATAGCAGCATGGAGATTAATAGTATTGTAATGTAAGCCTAATGTTGTGAATGTGTGAATATTTATGCTTTGTTTGTGTGCATCTTTGTCTCAGATCTGAACCAGGCCAAAAAAAAATGGAAGGGGTTGCGAGACACTTTCCTCAAAGAGAAGAGGAAGGAGAAGGACAGGATGCGGAGTGGTGCGGGGGTGGAGGAGACCAAAGTGTGGAAGTACTTCGCCATCATGGGCTTCCTGACCCCTTTTGTGGAGAATGCTGCAACAACTGGGAATTTCACCCTCGCCAGGGCACCACTGGCACCACCAGTACAGCCAGCAACACCAGCACTGCAGGCACCCCTGAGCAGTGGGTCAGAGGAGGATGAAGCCGTGGAGGTGAACATTCCAAGGGGCCCCCTACCCGGTCCACCCAACTCTCTTCCCCAAACTCCAAGTGCCTGCTCAACATCCACCGCTGGACCCCCCAGTACCCCCTCTGGACGGCCAAGGAAGAGGCTGAGGAAGGAGAAAAACAGCAACACCAACACCAACACCAACATCGACACCGACACCAACACCAACGGTACCCCTTTTGAGGAGAGGGTGCTATCTGCAGTGGAGTCACTTCCAACTCTATCTGAAAATGAGCTATTCTTCAGGGGGCTCATGCCTATACTTGATAAGTTGCCTGCAGCTGTGCAATCACAACTGAAATTCAAATTTTACCAGATGGTGTACGAGGCAGAGCAGAGGAGCTACTAAAGGGACAACAGTTTTTCATACCTACAGGGACATTTTATTTTTATACCAGAAGGGACTTTTTACATTTTATTTTAATTTAATTTAATACCTAAAAGGACTTTTCATCAAAATACATTTTTTAAATATATACTTTGAACTGTTCTTGTTGAAATGTTGTTGAAATGCAGTTCTAAACTTGACAGTGAACTGTTTATCTGTTTGTGGTTCCTGTTGAAATGTAGCTAAAGTAAATACATTATTTTTAAATGAAACTGGTAGATCTACAGACTTTATGTGTGTCTACCTGTCAGTGTGTGTGTGTTTGGGGGGTGGGGGTGGGCTGACTGGTCAAGGAGGGTAAACAAAGTTGATGTGGGGAGTGCAGTGCTTAATGTAAAATCTGGAAATCACTTTTTCTGACCAACATGGGTGGCTCTTAAAAGAGCCTTTTTGTCATGGTGTCACAGGCTAGGGCTGTGGTTGCCAGTAAACAGCACCTTCTGCATTGAAATATGCAGATAGTGTGTCTCTGACCCGGATGGCAGCTCTGGCGGCGTTGTTGCTCCCCACTCGAGGTGCATCCCGGAGCCCTGCTGTTCCCTCATCCCGCTCAGTTGTGGCAGGTCTTCGGGTCCTCCTCCTCGCAGTCCCGGTCAGACGGATGAAGTTGTGAAGGATGCAGGTAGCCTTCACACAAGCCTCTGCCTTTGCTGGGGTGACAGCAATGACGCGTCTGTACATCCTCCACTGGCTGGAGAGGATGCCAAAGGTGCACTCCACGGTCAGCCTGGCACGGCTCAGGCGGTAGTTAAACACCCTCCTGTCCATGGTGAGGTCCGCTCCAGGGAAAGGACGCATCATGTTCGTGCGGAGAGGAAAGGCCTCATCTCCCACAAAAACGTGAGGCAGGGAACCACGGTCTTCGGCTCCAGCGATGCAGCAGTCCTCTGGCAGGTCTAGGGTGCCGTCCTTCAGGGCCTCACCAAAGGGGAGTTGTTCAGTGTGCCACCGTCACTGTTCCTCCCATATCCGCCGACATCCACCATCCGGAACAGGTAGTCTGCATCCACTACAGCAAGCAGCACGATGGAAAAGGTGTGCTTGTAGTTAAAGTAAAGAGAACCTGAGTTGGAAGGGGCCTGGATGACTACATGCTTCCCGTCAATGGAACCAACGCAGTTGGGGAAATTCCATTTGAAGAGGAAACCCTCAGCAATGGCTCTCCAGTCCTCCTTGGTGGGCACCGGCATGAACTCCTCCACCAGACTGTCCCAGATGGCTCGGGCAACCTCCCCAACGATGTTGGCCACTGTGGAGCGTCCGATCCGGTAACTGAAGCTAATCGTCCGGAAAGAATCACCAGTAGCAAGGTATCTGGGAAGACAAACAAACAAAGTAAGTCAAAGTATAGTCGCTTTTGGATAAAAGTTTCTGCTATGCATAAATGTGAATGCAAAAAAAACATTATCAATTTCACCAAAACAGTGCTTTACATATTTTTAAGGCCAGTGAAAACTTACATGATTACTATTAACTATGCATATGCATTGATGGTATAAAGTGCGTGTATGCGTGAGTAAAAAAAAAATTACCGGAGGCAAATGGCGAGACGCTCAGCTGGTCCAATAGACGAGCGCATCTGAGTGTCTCGCCTGGTGATCCGGGACCCAATCCGCACCAGCAGGTCATCGAACTGCTCCTTGGTCAGCCGAAAATATTGCTGGAACATCGCGTCGTACAGACGCAACTCCTGTACCAGCCGGTGGTACTCTCCGTTGGTCCCACGAGACCGGTAAATAGGGTGCACCCAGTACCGGTGTTGCCGCCGCCGCTGCTGCTGCTGTTGCTGCTGCTGCAGCCGCCTCCGCGATCTCCGGGAGTAAAGAAGGGTCAGGACTAATAACCTGCGCACTCGATCCACATCCATGATAAACACGACGATATGAATTTTCCTTTTGCAAGCCCATATTTATATTCTGCGATCATGTTCTAAAAAGAGCGCGAAGTGACTTTATTGGTGCGTTTTCTTCTGATATGTACGGACTGAAATGTAATTGGATTAGCGAAATTAATTTATTCATATCATGAACTATGAAAGTGCGGGAGCTTATCTGATTCGTCCATTGCATCCAGGTTGCATTCCGGTATATTGTAATTTAAACATCTGCTCATCATTTCATTTTTATTTCCCCCCTTTTATATGGAGACGGCTGTTGACAGTAGCTCATTACTGTACTTTATTTATTTCTATTGATCCTTTCTACCAGTTTTACAAATTTAATGTGGGAGTGTGTACTTGTGGTTTTTAACACAAAGATCGCAGAAGACCTTGAACAACAATTGTTTCCAGTTAATGCCATAATAGGTCACATCAAACTTTTTATTTTACAAGCTCCGTTAAATTTAGCACGCCGCCTAGCTTCCTCAGCTAGCATCCTAGTGTAGACACTGACCCTCGGGTGACACTGACCACCGGCCGACGTCATGTTTTTTCCGACCACGCCCCCCGGCGAGGGTCCGCCTGGCGAAATTCGTTGAATTTTCGTCCTGTGGAAACACGCCG
>JAODXP020009682.1:0-14787 GCA_027497455.2 Sardinella longiceps | reverse complement strand
TCGAAGGAGGCTGTCTGAGTGGAGCTGGAGCTGGAGCTGCTCATGGACGCGGACCCATTCTGCTGCACAACACACAGTGTGACGCGAGCCCGAATCAGCACCTGTGTCTGCAGTTAAGCACAGTTAATGCAGCTCAACCCATCTATAAGGTGTGTGTGTGTGTGTGTGTGTGTCTGCAGTTAATAAGGGTAATTTTGAAGTAAACACGTTAAAGATTTACCGTCTCATCCTCATCTTTAAAGTTAAAGGAGGCTGTCTGAGTGGAGCTGGAGCTGCTCGTGGACGCGGACCCTTCAGCTGCACAACACACCATATGAGAGAGTCTTACATGTGAACACTGTATCTGGATTTTGATGCGTCAACAATGAACACATTTTCTTTACACTGAACAGCATTCAACTTTCTATCGCAGAGGGGCTTTGACATGATCACTTACAGTACATTGATCACCTTTCCCATGACTGTTAAGAAGCCTGGGTGGCCTATTAGAGGAGAGGGAGGTAGCAGGAGAAGCTGTGCTCTCTCTGCGATGACGTCAGGGACAGCGAGAGCGTAGCTTTTGAAAATTGATGTTGATGACGCAAAGTAACCTCTTCCATCTCTAATGTTAAGGTTTCTGAATATATAGGTTTGGCCCACCTCGATGCGGCCCCTCAGGTTGTCCGGAGGGCTGATGAGGTATAGCTCTGTACCGTCAGTGAACGCAAATGTGTGCACCTCCACAAAAGTCGCTGTCACCTCATCGCCAAAGCTAAACTGTGATGCCCTTTCCCTTTCCCTCATTGCAACACCAAGACATTTCAGCTGGAGGGTGTCGTCATAGGCCTCATTCAGATTGGCATCCCAAATCCGATTTTTTGCATATCCAGATTGTATCTAGAATTGATTTCAGGTGGTCTGAACAGGAGAAAACCACATGAATTCGGATTTTTCAGAATCTGTTACGCCCCACTTACCTATGTGGTGTCAAATGTGATTCACATCGGATATGCTGCAAACTGAACAGCTTTTCCACATGGAATACAATTTCACCGTGTCACTTGCGTCATTAGTCACGTGACACAAACATCAACCACGCACCAGAAAGACAACTAACAACTGTGCTGGACTGCAGTGATGCACTGAAATAAAGAATAACGCTATTCTTGCATCTCTGATGCTTAACCATCTGAGAGAGAAACAACCAACATTCTACCCTCCGTGGTTTTGTTTATTATTTGTGGGCATGATGTGCTAGGGTACCATAGTAACCCACGTGGCTATGACAGGTGATTAGCGGACATGGAGATCCGACATGACAAGCAATGTGAACACGGTCGATAGAGAGATCTGATGTTGGATCAGATATGCAAAAAAAATCAGATTTGGAGTTCAGTCTGAACATAGTCATAGAGTTCTCCTTTGAGCCCTATTTCCCCTGTATCTACAAAAGCAAATGGCCTACAAGCCAGTGACATTTTTTGGCCATGGATGTGGCTTCCAAATACTGGCGGCACCTCCCAAGAGTTGCTCTAATAGAGGTATCTGTTGTGGTCAGTGGTCGATGGTGCACAAAAATGTCTAACAAGTCCTCAGGCAAAAACAGACGAAGTCATGTAAACATCCCTATACCTACTTAGCATAAATGCCTTACCCTACAGAGGATTTCCCAAAACAGACGAAGTTATGTAAACTTCCCTATACCTACCTAGCATAAACACCTTACCCTACAGAGGATATCCCAAAACAGACGAAGAGGGCTTGGAACTCGCTGTAGGTCGCCATGGAGTTCTCCTTCGAGCCCTCAATATGTTCAGGGGGAAATATTTGTGTACCCCCTGCACCTACATAAGCAAATGGCCTGCGAGCCAGTGATATTTTCCTTCGACCCCTCAATATGTTCAGGGGGGGGGGGGAATATTTGCCTACCCAAAAGTACCTCCAAAAACTTGTGAAAAGCTAGCAATAGACGAAGACCTGGAACTCGCTGAATATCATCATGGGTTTCTTTTTCAAGCCCTAAATATGTTCAGGGGGAAAACATTTGCCTACCCACTGTACCTACAAAAGCAAATGGCCTGCAAGCTCGTGACATTTTTGCAATGGACGTGGCATGCAAATACTGGCCATACCTACAAAGAGTAACAGAGAAATGCCCGGAGCTGCAAGATCTCCTCACCATGAGGCCATTTCTTTCTGTCTTCCACGCCAAAGCTCACGATTTCAAATGTGAGGTAAGAAACATGATTGTCAATGCCGTTTTCTTTACCTTATAATATGCATAAGAATATCTTAATACATGCAATTTTTTACTTTTCTTACTTTTAAAAACCTTTTTTAAGGTGAAATGGAGTGGAGCTTACCAGGAGGGGGCTGGTTCTACTCTAGGGGAGGAGGTGGAACAGTGCAATGCGTTCCTGTCAAGGGCTGGTGTGACAACAAAACACCTGTCAAAGTCAGGTGAGGCAACCAGAACGTTTTGATCGTGATGATGATCAACCACTTTGTGGTCATGCCCATATGAAAATGGAAAGAAAAAGTGTACGGTATTTCAACTTTCAACAGAAACTGGAATCGGAGGAAATGAGTTTTACAGATATGATCAACAAACAAGACCCCTCCATGGTGCAAAAGATTACAAGTCAGTAAGAGATGATGGAGAACGTACAAGAAAACATAAGCGCTTGATTCAGATGATACTCAATGAGTTGTATGAAGTACAAATATATCCGGAGTATTTTGGAGGAAAACAGTTTGGGATGATTTTCTTTTTCAATCTGAAATGGAGGAGCTAACATTAAAATATCTTTATATCTGTAACAAACTACAAAGTTAAGGATTTATGACTTAATATTTTGTAAACGAGATGGCAAATGAGGCAAGTTTGATCTGAAAACATAGGTTTTGTCAGACACAATTAACTTCAAACAAGTCAACGCCCAACTGAGGTAACCGAGTTGCTTGTCCAAATCACCCAGTTGCCCTCTCGTGTGACCAAAAGGTAAGAATTGCTGTGTCGTGCTTTGCACCACAAACATTTGAAATTGACGTTGAAATTCTATCGCCAACCTTGGATGGAGACTGAGCAGAGGATAAGGTGGCTTCAGGCAATCAGGCATGAGGACAGTTAAGGCATTTTGAACGTAACTAGCTGCCTCTTGGTTCAGAAACAAGCAAACATAACAGCATAATGTAACGTTAGCCTAATTGAATGCTAAGTTTGCCCGAATACTTCTGAGGAATGTTTCACACACAAACTGTGCGTTAGCAGTACGGGAGTGCGTTACAGGGCGTTCAAACTGCATCCGTCAGTTGACGGATACCATTGACTTTGAATGGAGCTTTCGCGAAATGCATTGTGGGTCCGTCCGTCAAAACAGCTCTGTTGCGTCCGTCAAAAAGTTAAAACACGTTCAACTTTTTAGCTGGCGACGGATCCGTCAAACCAATCGGGATTGAGAGAATTGGCTCCCCATTCCGTCAGACCCCTCCCCCGTCGTCCGTCAACGGACGGATGCAGTGTGAACGCGGGGTTAGCAGTACGGGAGTGGGACTGTCCGTGACTCTCATCACTCTCATTTGATGTGTCAGAGGTGTTCACCAATCAGCATGTAGGTGTATTGGAAGCTCTGAGATTTAAAGCGCTAGTGCTAAATATGACAAATTCATGTTATATTGAATTGTTCTCTGGTGACAACAAAAGCAGGTATTTATTTTATTTATTTATTTATCCTTTATTTAACCAGAAAAGACCCATTGAGATACAATATCTCTTCTTCCAGGGCGTCCTGGCCAAGGTGGCAGCAGAATAAGTTAAAAAAAGGTTGCAACATAGACATACATACAGAAACAACATAAAACAAGCAAAGGTACAGGGTATGTAGTCATGAAGCTTAAGTAAAACAGTGGCACTGCTGTGTC
The DNA here is from genome assembly GCA_027497455.2 of Sardinella longiceps. Lineage (NCBI taxonomy): Eukaryota > Metazoa > Chordata > Actinopteri > Clupeiformes > Clupeidae > Sardinella > Sardinella longiceps. Next base: position 10,887 of record JAODXP020009682.1, on the reverse strand, counting down.
AGAGCAGAATTTAGAAGATTTTTAAAAACCGTTAAAGAGGGCAAGGAACCCAGATGTAAGATATTTTGCAATGCATTCCACTGATGTGGTGCAAATGCATGGAAGGCAGTTTGGCCCAGTGTTGTGCGTGTGGGAGGAGTTTGGAGAAGTAAATCTGCTGATGAGCGTGTACTGTAAATGGAGGTGCGTAGTGTCAGTAAATTGCATATGTATTGAGGTAGTATCCCCATTAAAGCCTTTAAAATAAAAATTAAGCAGTGAGATTTCCTTCTGAGCTCTAGTGATGTCAATTTCACTATGTCATATAGGGTGCAGTGATGTGTTCTTGCAGCAGCACCAGTTACAAACCTTAATGCAGAGTGATATACAACATCAAGTTTTTTCAGATAGGTTGATGGTGCATGCATGTAAATTATATCACCATAATCTAACACAGACAGGAAAGTGCTCAGTACTAAATGTTTTCTAGCAGTAAACGGAAAGCATTTTTTTAGACGGTAAAAAAAGAAAAGGTATAATTATAATTTTGTAGTATTCCTAACAATGATGCATTTAAACTACCGAGTATGTTGTCCAGTTTGGCTATTTCCTCGACTGACACCACAAGCAGAATGGCCTTCCAGGTATGTTCAGCCCGACATCGTTTACGTTAGGTTGAACTTGATGCATCGTTACAGCGCTTTTGAGTACGGCCCAGAACTAAGAACTAAAACACAAGATCACATGACAAACCAGGAAACAGCTAAACACAAGTACTTGATGACACAATAAGACCAGAGACAGAATACAGGTGAAACTTAAAGCCACCACATGCAACATTTCGGTAAAAATTTCGACGTTTCCTATTCATTACACCTTTATGTAAATTGCCTAGAACTCACTAGACTTGATAAATGACATGTTCCGGAGTAAAACGAGCCCCTTCACGAGATTGTCCGACCCTCCTTGAGGCAGATACCGCCTCTGCAAGATCAGGGAGCGCGTCCCGGCTATCGTAAGTTTTGGTTAGCAAGCAAGCTAGGTCACGTGACTTAGCCAGAGTTTACTGTTTGAATTACAACGCGATTTGTGACTTCTCAGCGCATTCAACTGTCGATACATTTTGTTAGCGGCGATCACCATTGACTATGCAATTCTAAATGGAGGATTATTGGTAGAAATGCTTAATAACTGCTTTGTTTGGTTGTTAGCTTACTGGATGACACCACCGGATCCTGCATAGGTTCTCTTTAAAAACTCAGGAAATTAACTAGAAGACACAGACATCACACTAAAAACTACGAGACAAAGACAACCAAAACCCTGACACAGAGAGTGGTCAACAACGCCAAGGATGTTAAATACCCCATACAGTACAATGTTCTTGCTGGACGATGAAGCAGTGAAACCATTAAGGGCTCTGTGGAAGCGGTGTTCATCACTGTTATCAGATCCGGATATCTATGTGTAACGGAGGCCAGCTTGCCGAGTGGTGGGTTGGAGACCTTTGTGCGGTGCGGACCATTACCGGCTACATATGGATATTTAATTAATCAATTATGTCCAATTTGATAAATTGATATTTAGGTTGAGGGTTTCCTGTCTGTCAAACTCAATCCACTCTGTCGCCCTCTAACCCTTCAGTCTGACAACAGCAGTGCTTGGTAAGGCATCGTACGGTCACCCTCTAACCCTTCAGTCTGACAACAATAGTGCTTGGCAAGGTATCATACGGTCACCCTCTAATCCTTCAGTCTGACAACAGCAGTGCTTGACAAGGCATCGTTCTGTGTCTGTAATAGCTAGTCACATCCTTAATTAAAAGGTTATATGAAAACATGTTTGATGAATGATTTAACACAATAGTGAATACAAATGATACCTTTTAAACTGTGAGAATGATAATGTTCATACAAGGCTAATTCTCATTGCACAAATGTTTTTATTAAAGGAAAAATCCGGCGTGTATCAACACGTAGCTCTGTTGTTTTATACCACTACGCGCTACTGAAAGCCACCTCAATGATAAAATTTTGTGCATCTTAGACCGAGTTTGCGAAACGGCAGCCAACACTAAGGCCTCGTTCAGATTGGCATCCCAAATCCGATTTTTTCATATCCAGATTGTATCTAGAATTGATTTCGGGTGGTCTGAACAGCAGAAAACCACATGAATTCCGATTTTTCCGAATCTGTTACGCCCTACATACCCATGTGGTGTCAATTGCGATTCACATCGGATATGCTGCGATCTGAACAGCTTTTCCACATGGGATAAGATTTCACCGTGTCACTTGCGTCATTTGTCACGTGACACAAACATCAACACGTGGAATGCAGATGGACGGAAGTGAGAGATCAATGTTAATTCTCCTTTTAAAAAACAGTGTCGTTTGCTATAACAACGTGTCAGTGCGCGTTATGGATTTGCCGCAAGTTGGAGTTTACCTCGCGTGTGGAAAGCAAGGCTTACCTCGCGTGTGGAAAGCAACCTCAGTGAAAGTTTTCAACCACGCATCAGAAAGGCAACTAACAGCTGTGCTGGACTGCATTGATGCACTGAAATAAAGATGAGTAACTTTATTCTTCCATCTCTGATACTTCCTTGTTACTTGTAGCTGTGTGCTACGGCCCCACTTAACCATCTGAGAGAGAAACAACCAACATTCCACCCTCTGCGGTTTTGTTTATTATTTGTGGGCATGATGCGTTAGGGTACCATAGTAACCCACGTGGATATGGCAGGTGATTAGCGGACATGGAGATCCGATATGACAAGCAATGTGAACGCGGTCGATAGAGAGATCTGATGTTGATCAGATATGCTAAAAATCAGATTTGGAGTGCAGTCTGAACATAGCCTAACTGAGTCTATGTGGTGCCAATAATCTGCAGTCAGTCAGCAGCATTGCTGGGCTCAACATCACACACTGTCTGTACCAGATAGCAAAGACCTTTCATTAGATTTTATAAAAGACTGTTTCACATCACCATTATTTGATATGATTGATAGGTAGATTGTGTTCATAGGTCAGTTAATCACCTGTAGCCATCATATGATAAATGGATCTTTCAGTTGAAGGTTTCTTATTGTCTGCCACGTTCAATTCTCTAGCTTTCTGCCTACAGTCAATAGAAGTGCTTAGCTAGGCATGTTACTGTGTCTGTAACAGCTAGTCAAAGGGTTTTATTGGCTTTAATATTGTGCCTCTAAACTACAGTCAGACAACTGCAGTGCTTGGATGGGCATTGTACAGTGTCTGTTTTAGCTAGTCAAAACATTTTATCAACTTTAAAGGAAAATACCGGAGTGAATCAAGCATAGCCCTGTTGAAAGAGCTTGCTAAATGGGCTAGTTAGCGAGTGGAACAAAATCATTTGGTACAGCACAGTCCGAACGCAGAAGCGAACAGGCACTTTACACTGAATCAATGGGACCTGACTGATGGAAATTGAAAGTAAGATCTGAGGTTACATTGACTCAATGTAAAGTGTTTCACGTGTGTGTTAGGTCTATGCTGTTTCGAAATTTTCATTTCATGCTAAATATATTGCTGTTAGAAGGCTCGTGCAGAAGGGCTATGCTTCAATCCACTCCGGTATTTTCCTTTAATATTGTGTAAGCCAATATGATTATAATTAGTTATCTTTAGGTTGTCTCTTGTCATCATCTCTCGCCTCATTCGAAATGCCTCCAGGGCTGATCTTGGCTCCATTTTCAACTAAAATTTCCCGTTGAACATTACAGCTGTGTCAAAGCTAACACATTCAGGATTTCCCCTGCAGCCTATGACAGGCCACCCATCAATTAATTATTTTCATTGTTCTCAGCTGCAAAATGGCTGCCAACTTTGGCGAATTCAACGAGCGTAACGTTTCGTAACGTAACGTAACAGTTCCCATTCATCCCTATGGGTGACGTAGTAAACGTTTTGTAACGTTACATCGTCTTGAAAACGCCAAATGTCTCTTTATTTTCATAATTATTCATTCTCATTGCCCTCAGATGCTTAATCGTTGCCAATGTTATGGGACCCCAGCCACATTACCCTGTGACATAAGTAGTTAGGAAAACTCTAAACAGGTGGTTTAAAGGACAATTTCAGTCAACTTCATTAAAAGTTCTACATGTCAAGCTACTCGAGACATGACAGTACTGAAGATGCTTGAATTTTGTAGACGTGATCCATATTCCATAATCTTCCACTTATTGCAATGTCACAGAGTTTGGGTTTGTGTGCTCACATTGTTTGCGTGGTTACATCACTCGGGGTTAGAGCCATGATGACAGGATGAAGCATGCCAAAAGAAGTAGTGTGTGGGACCATTTCATCAAAAAGAATGATACAGATGTAACTGTAAGTTCAGACTGCAGGCGATAGATTGCCAAGAGTCGCTAAAGACTCATGAAACATTGCTTGAGCACAGCAACCATAACCGCAAATTTGCCCGTGACGTTAGCATGCAAACGTTCGATCCTGCTTCACTGCCATCTCACCAGTAGATCGGCATTCTGATTGGTAATCGCCCAACCGCTAATAGCTCATTACATGAAGTTAACCGAAGTTTATCTTGATTTTATCGCCTAAGTTGCCTGCCAATTTTTTTTTTTTTTTTAACCGAAATAGCCCGTCTCCATACAAAGTCAATTACTTCCGTCGCCCATGTCGCCTGATTTGCTTTCGGTCTGAACGCACAGTAAGTTGCAACTTGTGTGATACAGTGCCTACGTGCAGTAGTAGCATATCATCTGTGATGTATCGCCTGAAACCTCAATTGCATACCCACTTGCCCCAGAGCATGTGGACATGCTTGTATTCCTAAATAAAACTAAGTGACTGACTCAGATGGGGTAGGCCAATATTTTTACATCTTTCAATTTATTTTGTAGGTCACAGTATTCTAACTTTGTTGTTCAATTATTTTTCAAGAAAAAAGGTCAAACATACATACTATATTTTAATGATTAGGCGGAGGCCTGGTTTCCCACCCCACCAGAAACAAATAAACAGACTGAGCTTCGCCGGGAAATGATGGCGAAGATTGTGTGCAAGTAAACGAGTGACACTTCCCACACTGTTGCTCCCACACCTGAGAAAGGCCTGTAGAAGTCAAAACGTTGTGTTTAATAAACTGTGAGCAACAGATTGCATTGCATTTTACTTTGATACTCTATTTGCTTCAGCCCCTGAAACATTATGGATGCGTGCGCAGCCCTCAACTTGATTGAGATTGTATGGGACTGTCGGGTCTCCAGAGTACATTTACACAAGCCATACAAGAGGTGCTACGGGACAAAATGGACCCAGACAACATGATCTGTTTTAAACCGTCGGTACACACCGATCGTACCACCTTGGCCACCAGGAGGGAAACAGTTGCTGATTTTGTTGAGTAATTATCTGATGTGATAGACAAGCTTACCACACACCACTACATATCGAAAGCTGAGGCTCCTTGCCAGAAAAAAAAGTAAAGCTCAGTTGGACATCTGCACAGCTATAGTTCTAATGGATTATTTCTGAAAACTATAGTTTTACTGTTCAGGATGCCATTCAAGGGTTCTATTGGGACAGCAGCCAAGCCACCCTGCACCCATTTGCTATATATTATTTGGAAGAGGGCACAGTTAAACATGCAAGTCTCTGTGTAATTAGCGATTATTTGAGGCATGACACCATAACTGTACACAACTTTACAGATGGAAATTATGCCTTACATAAAACAACTAGTTTCACAACTCAAACACATTCAATATTTCAGTGATGGGGCAGCCTCCCAGTATAAGAACTTCAAAAACATCTGCAACACATGCCACCACAAACAGGACTTCGGTCTCACTGCAGAGTGGCACATTTTTGCCACAAGTCATGGGAAAAGTCCCTGCGATGGCATTGGAGGCACTGTGAAGAGATTCGCAGTAAGAGCAAGTTTGCAGAGTACAACAAACAGGTCACATGATCCTCACACCTCAGGAGTTATATAGCTGGGCAGATGCGAATATTGCTGGAATAAACTTTTTTCTTGGTGGCGAAGGAACAAGTGATAAGCCATTTGTCACAACCCCAGTGGGGCTTTGGTATCACTGATCCCTCCAGGAGTGCAGAGTTCCACCAGGTGTCCTCCTTTGTTGTGTGTGTTCCAGGCAAGCTGGGGGGTATTCCTGAAAAGTCACTAATGATATCGGCGCTTATGTGATTAAGCCTCGTTTGACGTAGTGTCAACTCAGAGATGAGGCTGAAGCCATTCCATCAACGCAAGTTAGCTGCGTCTGCCTCTCGTTAATCTTAAACAAGGCTGCAGTGCACGAGCTCAACACTAGACCTAAATAGGTGATTTAGGAATACCTGATGAACTGTCGTAAAATTAAGGTAGAACTAAAAGAATTTTAAGAAAGAAGCTTCGATATGCATACGTCATCTGTTGAATTTTGTGTGAAATAACTGATATCACATTTTTATAGTAGTAGGCCTATTGGCAATGCAGAAATTTGAAAAGGTGATTGAAAATATATTTAGAATCATAATGTTTGACCATTGCTTGTTGGAACAAATTGCCAGTCTCATGTTGTTCTGTCACAGCAGACTTGCACCAGCAACTGAAATCAATCAATCATTCAATTAAAATGTAGCCTACAACTCCAGACACCACTGGCGTTTTCAAGACGACGTAATGTTACGAAACGTTTACTACGTCACCCATAGGGATGAATGGGAACTGTTACGTTACAAAACGTTACGCCTGTTGAATTCGGCCCACGTGATTGCATTTTCTGAGACACCGCTTTTTTAAGCCTTGCAGTTAACCTGCCACGGAGCTGGTTAGTTTGGGAGCATATGTTACCCCAGCAACTCAGCTGCAATTACTGTTAGCGAGAGTAATGGAACTGAACTCACACTAAAACTAGCGCCGCTTGCCGAAATTAGCGCGGCTTAGCGAATAGCTCCGTTGATGGAATACCCTCCTGGAGAGAAACTGAGCTGTGGCGTTTTCAAGATGACGTAACGTTACAAAACATTTACTACGTCACCCATAGGGATGAATGGGAACCGCTACGTTACGTTACAAAACGTTACGCCTGTTGAAATCGCCTCTGGTTAAAGATTGGCTCATACCAGGGCCCGGTGTGGACCAATCAGTTAAAACCAGTGCCGTTTTCAAGACAACGCAACGTTACGAAACGTTTACTACGTCACCCATAGGGATGAATGGGAACTGTTACGTTACATTACAAAACGTTACGCTCGTTGAATTCGCCACATATGATTCTAGGGGCGCCATGGCTCACTTGACAAAGGCACCATACCATAAATCTGACCTGAGGTCACTTCCCGATCCCTCCGAGTATCTTTCTCCCACTCATTTCCTGTCTCTCTACACTGTCCTATACAATAAAGCCATATTACGCTTTTTCCAAGCTCACTTTTAAAGCTGTAATGTTCAGAACATGTTGTTTCTCATGGGGGTGTGCGCCAGGCAACTAGACACCTGCAGCCAACACATTGAGGATTTCCCTTGTAGCCTATGACAGACCACCCACCCAATTAGTCAATTGATCATTTTCATTGTTCTCAGCTGCAAAGTGCCTGCAAACTTCTCCCTCTGTCTTTTTTAAATTATCCATTCTCTACAATCGCGAGAAGTATTGCGATTCTTGAGTATATTTTCAGCTCATTCATGGTTCTCATCGCTTGCCTTCCTCTTCGAGATGCTGGCAAAACAGGCGTGGTTTGGGGGCCTCACAGAAGGGGCAAGGTTTCAATTTGGGTTTTGTCATTGTAAGGAATAATCTACAACAGAAAACACACAAAATGATGTGAGAAAAGGGCAAGATTTGGCTTGGAGCATCAACTGAAAGGAAGAAACCTTGAGGACATCTAAAGTGGGGCAACCCAACAGGGAGTTAGAAAGCTTATCACAAGTATACAATATATTTATAGCTTTAAATGCATCCATGCTTGCATCATATATATTCTGTACAACATTTAGTTTGCAATGCATAGCCTAAATTAATATTAACGAGACATACTAAGATGTAATATATGTAATATAATATATTCCCAAACTGTGTTCTTAACCTAAAAATTCATTGAATTTTGGGAGCATTACATGCATGTCTTACATTTCCCTCAAGCCAGGGGGGGCTTGTCAGGCCCCAGAAATCTTGGACGCTGACACGGTGGGAGGAGGAGAGAACCGTCTCATTATAGTTGAGCAGCTCAACTTCGGCCAGCTACCAAGAAAGCAGGAGGCATACATTGTTTTAGTGTAAGCAAGGATGTCTGAACTGTAGATACAATCTATCACAAATTACATTATGTCTGAACTGATAGATACAATCTATCACAAGAGTTACATTAAATTACCTGATCAAGTGCTGCCTGTCCAGTTTCTGTTAAAACAAAGAAATTGTGAAGAGTTAACATTAACATTAAAAAATGCTAGTCACCTGTGGAGCAAACAGGATGGGAAAAAAGTTGTATCCAGTCATTTTGAGCATCCACGTCGGAATGATTGAATGATATTAGGCCTATGTCTATCTGACAGATTGACAGCCTTGAATAAAATCATTTAATTCACATCCAGCACGCTAGATGGCGATACTGCTCTAAAAGTGACCGGGTGTGAAACGGGTTTGTCACCGAAGTAGAATCACTGTTTACCTTCCGTCTGCCGGTCACTGAATGTGAACGACAAGACACCCATAGGTTTATGTTGAAAACAGTTTTAAACGATCGGGTGTTGGACCCAAATAAGTACTTTAAGTGCAAATTTTACGACGAAGCATAATGTTAACCTTGTTTTGTTTTGTCAAATTGAACGGAGTAGACGAAAGAAGTAGCACTATCACAATGACACAAGGTTTTTCATAACGTTACGTGTCAGTAGCCCACTTCATATCTTTACGTTGTAAATGACGTTCTAAACAGATTCTGGTGATAACGTTAACTTACGACGAGGATTTCAACCCTCAACAGGAGCGAGGACAAGTTTGTTTGACAGTGTAGAAACGTGATGTTAGCCCAGTCCGTCTAAAACATGAAGAGACACAAGCAAGCATGTGTGGAGCTGGAGAAGGCGACTCGCTTCATCATACAAGTACTACAGGTAAGATAACAAAGAGAGGGAGAGAGAGATATATCTTTGAGTAGCCTCGCCGGACCGGCAACTCTACTTGTTCAGTCACCTTTAACGTTACCACAATATTTTCCAGTGCACGCTACAAACCTGTAACGTAAGACTCACTTCCAGGGTGAAGACCTATACACACCACTAACGTTATAACATTGCCAGGCACCTCATAGTAGTGCTAAGAGAAGAGGGTTTCTGCTGTGCAAAAAAAGGTTTCATCCCTGCTTACTTCTGCATGCCCATCAATCAGAATCAAGCTTATTGGCAATGTATACAGTATTGGCAAGAAGTTTGATTTGAGTAGGTGTTAGCTCTCTGTAAAATGACATAGCAGTATTCTATTTAATTACTAGACATAGCCTACAATATACACATACTGTACAATTAGACATAATAGACATAAAGTATTGTTAGAACAAAATCTTTGTTCTGTGCATGGTTGTTACAGGGAGGAAAGGAATAACATGGAAACCTGTATTAATTAAAAGATGGTTTATTAGCAACAACAGAAAGTACACCAATCCAAAGTGGTTTAGGTGGAGACGGTGCATTTCTACACGTTCTGTCAGCTTACTGATTCGGCAGAGCTTTTAGGGGCCATTGCATACTTTGTTGCAAACCTGGTTGATTCCTACATGTCAGCATTTCATTTTGTTAGAACACTGTCCAGAACAAATGTGTATTAGGTAACACTTTATTTTACAGTGTCACTGTTAGTGTATTTACCTATGTAAGCACAGTAGTACAATCTGTGTAACGATATATAATATCATGTACTAATCTTGTACTTACAGTATGTATTTTTGTGTACCTACATACTGTTGTTACATTAGTCCATCCATTCCATCTCGGTCCTGAAATCGCTTTCAATGGGCGCGATCATCAGATGCTTGCATTCAACGCAGCCTCTGACGTGAGTGAGGTTATGCAACTAGGAAAGGAATTGCTTACTACTGGAGATGATGGGTTGAAAATAACCTTGATTATGTGTGGGCTCTTTATTTTCACTGCACTAATCTGTGTGAAAGATAATTACAATTTTTGAAGAATCTCATGTGTGTGTGTGTGTGTGTGTGTGTGTGGTATAAGTATGTAAGCCAAGTAGATATGTCACCATGTCATTGACTTTTCCCACAGTGTTTGGATCTTGTGTCATTTGCTCCAAATAAAAGTAAGCAAATGTGTGTGTGTGTGTGTGTGTGTGTGTGTGTGTGTGTGTGTGTGTGTGTGTGTGTGTGTGTGTGTGTTCAGGATGAAGTCCACAGAAATCAAGAACTCTGCCTGCTGGTTGGGCATCTAAAAGAGACTGAAGAGGCAACTGGAAGGGGCCTTACAAAAAAGGAAGAGTCACATCAACAGCTGAAGTTTAAGACGGAAGATGAACAGAGACACCTAGAGGTAAAACTGATTCACTACAGCACCACAGCAGGTTATTCAATTCAATTCAATTTGCACTTCAGTGCACACATACAGACAGTACAGGGAGCACCCATAAGAAACATGGGTAAGGAAAAACTCCCTTCTCTTTATAATTTTTTTTTTGTTAATTTTGGATTGCACATTCCTGTTAGAAGTGCAATTTGTTTGTGCAAAACGTTTCCAGGAAAATTCACTCCCCCATTCACGTCTCGCTGTCCTCCTTCGTTCGCTGTCGGGACATTATTTCTCCAGTTGTAACAGTCAAGTCAAGTCACATTTATTTATAAAGCACATTTCATACAACATGGTTGATCCAAAGTGTTAATAACTCACCAGTTCTTGTTATATCTGCATTGT
>JAODXP020009681.1:7500-10000 GCA_027497455.2 Sardinella longiceps | reverse complement strand
TACTTTCATTGAAAGTTTGTAAAGAAATGACCAAAGTCTAGCACAACACGGAGTATTATTTTCAAAGCAAGTGAAATGAAAGATAAAAAGAAATAAGATAAAAAAGAAAGCAGGATAAAAAATAAAATGCAAGACAAAAAGTATACTTTGAATATCAATTTCAAAGCAACATTTAAAAACTAATAAATAAAATTGGTATTTTGGGCAGCATAAATAAATACTAAATGAAAAAAAGATAATACGTGATAAAAGAACTGAAAATATACAGCGGTTTTAGGTTTACACTGTGCAGGAAATCATTTTTCTAAAAGGCAAAACAAATAAAAAACTGTTTTACAGATGAAGTTACATGGGACTTCCTCTAATCTCACCTTTCCAATGCATTTCTATGTCTGATGTTCGTCTCTAGCCACCTGTTACAATGCATTTCTATGGCTGATGGGCACTGCCCTCTTAGAATGCATTTCTATGGCTGATGTTCTCTACCCTGTTACAATGCATTTTTATGGGTGATGTTCTCTACCCTGTTAGAATGCATTTCTATGGCTGATGGGCACTGCCCTGTTAGAATGGTGCTAAACTTAGGGCTCAAGTTTACCTGGCAGTAAGGAAAAGTTGTTTGGTGATGTAAACTGCAACTGTACTTTAGGGAAACTCACTCCTGATCAGACATTAGCTAATGCTAATGCATTTAGCTAACAATAAAGGATACTTACGAAGTAAGTTTAAGCATAGCCCTGTTGCACGAGCCTTCTAACAGCACTAGATTTCACATTGAATGAAAGATTTGCGAACAGCATAGTCCGAACGCAATGGCGAACAAGCATGGTACCTCAGATCTTACTTTCAGTTTCGTTACACTAGCACTAACATTAATGCACTACTGCTAAGTTACATCACGTTTGTGACTCAATCAGAAATTAGTTAACATTAATGCATTTAATTAGGTTACCTCACATCTCTGACTCGATCAGACATTAGTTAACGTTAATGCATTTAATTACATTACATCACGTTTGTGACTCGATCAGACATTAGTTAACGTTAATGCATTTAATTAGATTACATGACGTTTGTGACTCGATCAGACATTAGTTAACGTTAATGCATTTAATTAGGTTACCTCACATCTCTGACTCGATCAGACATTAGTTAATGTTAATGCATTTAATTAGATTACATGACGTTTGTGACTCGATCAGACATTAGTTAACGTTAATGCATTTAATTAGGTTACATCACGTTTGTGACTCGATCAGACATTAGTTAACGTTAATGCATTTAATTAGGTTACATGACGTTTGTGACTCGATCAGACATTAGTTAACGTTAATGCATTTAATTAGGTTACCTCACATCTCTGACTCGATCAGACATTAGTTAACGTTAATGCATTTAATTAGATTACATCACGTTTGTGACTCGATCAGACATTAGTTAACGTTAATGCATTTAATTAGATTACATGACGTTTGTGACTCGATCAGACATTAGTTAACGTTAATGCATTTAATTAGGTTACCTCACATCTCTGACTCGATCAGACATTAGTTAATGTTAATGCATTTAATTAGATTACATGACGTTTGTGACTCGATCAGACATTAGTTAACGTTAATGCATTTAATTAGGTTACATCACGTTTGTGACTCGATCAGACATTAGTTAACGTTAATGCATTTAATTAGGTTACATGACGTTTGTGACTCGATCAGACATTAGTTAACGTTAATGCATTTAATTAGGTTACCTCACGTTTGTGACTCGATCAGACATTAGTTAACGTTAATGCATTTAATTAGGTTACCTGATGTTTGTGACTCGATCAGACATTAGTTAACGTTAATGCATTTAATTAGGTTACATGACGTTTGTGACTCGATCAGACATTAGTTAACGTTAATGCATTTAATTAGATTACCTCACGTTTGTGACTCGATCAGACATTAGTTAACGTTAATGCATTTATTTAGATAGCTGCCAGCTGCTGGTTCAGACCATGGTCATCTCCCGCCTTGACTACTGCAATGCCCTTCTAACAGGTCTCCCAGCCTGTGTGGTGAAACCACTACAAATGGTTCAGAACGCAGCAGCACGCTTGGTTTTCAATCAGCCCAAAAGGGCACATGTGACGCCTCTACTCATTGAACTACACTGGTTACCACTGGCTGCACGCATCAAATTCAAATCACTACTACTGGCGTACAAAGTACTTAATGGATCTGCACCTACCTATCTGAGTACCATGATAAAGGCAAAGGTCACTCTTCGCCAACTCCGGATATCAAAGGAACGCCTTCTGGCTGTCCCAGCACCTCGCACAAGACAATCCAGGCTCTTTTCTTGTGTTGTTCCACGCTGGTGGAATGACTTACCGAGCACAATCAGAGCAGGGGCGTCCCTCTCTGTATTCAAGAAACTCTTGAAGACCCATGTGATAATTTCTTTCTAGCACTTCTATGTAGCTTAATTGTTAATCCTCTTGTGTAAGTCGCTTTGG
>JAODXP020009680.1:0-14661 GCA_027497455.2 Sardinella longiceps | reverse complement strand
AGAGAAAACAATAATGTCAATGAGTCAAAAATGCCTGGCTGCCTGTTAATGCACTTTTTGAATGAGTCAATTATATTTTTTGAATAACAAATTTAATATGGTAGAGCGCAGAGGTCATTGCCCTTAAACTTTCCGAAAATCGGAATCGCAAAATTCTCCATTGGGATTTGGTGCATTGCTCACGGACCAGCAACCCTTCAGTTCCAGGCCTGAAGCCCTAACCAGTAGGCCACAGCTGCCTCATGGTTTCATTTAGACTGCAGGGGTGATAGTGAAAAAAAATCCTGAGCCTGAACTTTTTTCGGGGGCAAGGGGCGGGGTCGGGGGTCGGTTGGGGTCTGGCGATGACGTAACATAGGTTTAATTTTGACAAATTATTCAAACATTTAATAGTTTTTGTATGACCATTATAGATATGTTTTCATTTTTGCTTAATGGCTATAGTGTTATTCACAAAAACACAGATCATTTCCATCTTCGTATAGCACTTTAGAGCGACTGGAACAAACTGGACACGTTGGGTTCTATGTAGAAATACATTCTAGGCTTGTGCTGTTGCAGTATAGTTATAATTGAGGTGGGAATTTAACCCCAATTCAACAATTCAACACTAGAATGTATTCCTGAAAACATGGTGAATGCTTTACCAACTATAGGCTACAGCCTCCAATCAAATGAGTCATTGTATTATATATATATATATAATGTTATGGCCTATTGTTGTTTTTGATCTAACTGTGAAGCACGTTGAGCAGCAGTCTTGTGTGAATTGTGCTATTATAGGCTATACAAATTCAATAGGCCTAATAAAAATAATTAGAACAAAAATACTACTACTACTACTACTACTACTACTAATAATAATAATAATAATAATCCTACGTTATTATGCGATATTTGTGTTAAGTTATTATTAGGCCTACTATGAATCATTATTGTTACTGATGATTTAATAACAAGAACAGAAATAATAAACTAACCTTTTCCCCCTCATCACAGCACAATTGTCAAGTAACATACTTGTCACTTGTCTCCAGTCGAGGCCGTATGTGCGCAGGACGTCATTTAACTCTGCTGTTAACGCTTCTGCATTTGCGATGTTAATTATCCTACTGGCAAGATGCTGAGTCTTCACGCTCCCAGCATCCTCGTCAAAAAAACGGACAAGGACATTCATGATCTTGTCCATGTTTTTGTCTGTTGCCTTGCCAACATTAAGGGAAAACATACAATTCTTAAGTTTCTCAGACAGCTGGCGTTTAAATTCTGGGGCAATGCCGTGGGTGAGCAGATAGCTCGTATGCAGGGTTCGAGTTAGGTGGGAGCCAGTGGGAGCTGAGCTCCCATAGAGAGAGGTCTGGCTCCCATGAAAGCAGCAAACTCAAACATCTGTGGGGGCTCTGACAATACAATAGTATATGATATTTTACTGACAAATAAAGTTATCATAAGCGGGGATCAAACCGAGCTATGGGAGGTGGAACCTTTTATGGAGTTGCGAGCGCGCTCCTGCTGGGAAGCGCTTGTTACAGGGGTGTTTTTGACCATCTTTTCTTTTTGTGTTATTGCCTTATTGACATGCTGTTATTATGTTCTCTGATGATAAAGGGGTACTGTATACTGGCGCAGTTGCAATGTATAGGTTGTAAACATAAGTCAATGTCTTAATTGATTGTAAACCATGATTTGGTTGTGACCGATAGTTACAGTGCGTAACAGTCGGGGTTCGCCTCTGAGGCGAGAGGATATAATGATTGTATGTTATATTGCCTAGTTTGTGGGCCTTGCCCCTGATTATTTTCAGTTTGATCAGTGTTTTGTTTGTTTAGTTTGTTTGTTAATTTGTTATGTTATGCACCCCGCCGGTGGCCTAATATAAAATAAATGAAAGACGTCTGCATTATTCCGTTTCCATGCCTTGAGTCTACCACCCGCCGGACACACTCCGTTACAATGCCACTGAAAATGTGGGCGCTTGCTCGTTTCGGTTTTAGCCTACTTCAATAAAGCCAAACATAGGCCTACTGTAGCTCCAGATAGTAAGATAATGCGCTGCTCTCCCTAGGTCAACCTCTCTCCTAGATATTGCTTTAACCAGGCTATTCCCATCATCCGATCATGCTGCGCATGATGTAGCCTAAACTTTATTGAGAATTTCGTGCAAGTAGCATATTCACCGAAATTAATAAGTGCCAGTTCACCGTTGTGCATAACATTCAGCCAGAGATCCGGGAGAGATAGAGAGAGACATTGTCAACTTCTCACATTGTAAGGTCAGTGCTTGCTTCCCATTACATTCAAAAGTCCGCAAAGCCTTTACTGAACTCCTGCGCCGTTGCGCAGACTGGAGGAAAAAAAAAAAAAACATCCCATAAATTGCAAACTACCAAAGCAATAGCAAGGTCATTTTTTTTTTTTTTTCTAAACATCGGTTAACACTTACGACATTCTTCATATAACTTGTCTGCTTGCTGACATGTGTTAAGGTACTCATAAACAATGTTTAATAATGTATTACAATTAGAAAGCCGTGAGGCAATTTTAAGCTGCAACAGGACTGTCTCTGACCCAAACAGCTTTTTCCCCCAACTACATGCCAGGAGTACTACTCGAGCAACCAACGTCTCTTATTGGCCAAGACAACCAAGACCCGCCCCGTCCTATTTCTGATTGGATTGAAGGGTTGCGATGCGCTTTACATTGTCTGCAGCACACAGCAAATGGAGCGGGGAAAGGGACTTTTCGTAACGTGGATCTGCGTTCTTTGATGGGATGGGGAAAGCTTTTTTTTTTTTTTTTTTTTAACAGAGCCACGCTACGCCGGATTTCCGGCGCGGCGCCGGACTGCTATCACCCCTGAGACTGTGTTGGTCATGGTCAGAAGCACAAAGAAACTTCCTTTTTTCACCAGGTAGTTTGTGGTCATTAATGTAGACTAAATTTCCTGTAAATAATGTTTTTTTTTTTCTTTTTAAATGTAAAATAAACGTTTTTTCCCTCTCAGATGGTGTTTACAGTAAATACAGCATACAGAGAATACTGATGGATTTTGACTAGATATTTACAACAAAGGTTCACAGGACATTAAGGACATATCCTTTATAGAAGTGCCCTGCTTTGCCTTGACACGTTATCCTGATGTGAACTCTCTAGATCTTTGTGTGATATGTACCACATTCTGTGCATGACTGTACAATAGCTAACTGTTCTCCAGCCAATATTCTCTCCCTCATTTTGCTACATTCAAATGTCAAGCATCCCTGTTACAGTACATGCAAAGCATAAGGGCTTGAAATATTCCTGTGGTGGGGGAACAAAAAAGTGCTCCTCTCATAATTGCTGCTACAGCTAATACATTTTTTTTTTTTTTTACAGTTGCTAACAAGCATTATTCTACATTGAAATGCTATTTACTTTTCTATGACATACTGTTAGATCTATTGTCAGTATGTTCTGTTCAGTTTCACGCTTAGGGAAAGCTTAGAGAGTTGTTGTCTGTCCGTACCATCTACTACAGATGACAGTTCACTGTTGTTATGGATGTCGGGCATGAAGCCACTATTGAAGTCGCTATTTATAGCGTTCTGATTTGCCAGATCGCCCGTAAATCAAATTCTGACGAAAGGTCAATTGTGAAAGCTAAGCTGTTGCTAGGGTACTGTAGGTGGTAGGTATGGTGGTTACTATGTTATGTGGTAGATTTTTTAACGTCGGTTGCTATGTTAATTGCAGCACCCTACATGTCATTGTTTCCATTTCAGCCTATAGAATGTGTTGCTTCAGTGCCCCTGTGCCCATTGCTCCTGAAAGTGTACCACCAGGTACTGTACGTTCATGAAAGTGTACCACCAGGTACCCTCCTGAAAGTGAACCGTACGCACTCGTCTGCTGGGAAACTAGTTTCTGTGACTCCAACTTCAACAGCTCCAGCTTCTTTATTATCAACACCAGTTTAACCAAATAGGTTTTTGTTTTGAATCTATCGCTCCTTATGCTTGGCAGGTCCCAGATCCTCACACTGGGCATTGGGTGGGGTTTCATGTATTATAAAAAATTGTATATTTTCTTTACATATAGATCAGCTAGTGTTTCTGTCACAGAGAGCTCATCTTTTGCAAGCAGTGGTGTATGGGTGTGTGATAGTTGTGACGCAGGAGGTAGAGGTGCTATTTGCTTGCATGTTCCAGCCCTTCTCCACCTGAGGTGTCTTTGACGAAGATACTGAACACCAAATTTGGCACCTTACATTGCGGTGTGTGAATGGGTGAATGTGAGGCAAACATTGTAAAGCCCTTTGAGTCTTCCTGTAGAAAAGCACCGCACAAATGCAGACCAGACCAGATTATGGGTGGAGATAGGACCTTATGCATATTCAAACAGTGTTGTATGAGGCTCCTCCTTCTCAAACTAGTGGGTTGTTCTAGATCTCTCACATTCAGTCTATCTCTCATGGGACTGGATTATGTTCCCTCTTCATACAAGGTAAGATTGTCTTTATATTGTAATATTAATCTCTATATGCTAACATGCATTTCAATAATCAGTGTAATATTGGGCACTATATTTACCTAAATATATATTTACCTAAAAATAAACAAAATGAGAATCAGCAAAATGAGCATGTCCATGGAGTCACATCAATAGATTTAATTCAGTCTTTCATGAAATTTTAAAATGTTCTTTCAGAGTATGGAAGCTGAAGACAATGCCACACTAGCACTATTTAGTAATCATGAAACTGGATGGACTGGTTTCTTAGGTAATACTATTCTCAACATTGGAGTGACAGGTGAGGGTGGAGCAGGTAAATCCTCCTTAGTGAACGCTATCAGAGGTGTACAAGATGGTGATGAGGGAGCTGCACCTACGGGGATAGTAGAATCCTCCATCTTGAAGCCCCTGATGTACGACCATCCAACCCTGCCCAAAGTAGTCTTTTGGGACCTGCCAGGAGTAGAGGGCACTGAATCAAATTTAAAGACTTATATGAAAGATAATACAGTACAAAAATGTGACCTGTTCATTATAGTATGCATGTCCAAATTTAAAGAGAATAACAGACGTCTAGCAAAGGAAATAGAAAAAAGGAACAAAAAGTTTTACTTTGTTCGCACACATGTTGACCAGGATGTGAGGGCAGCTGAGAAACGGAAACAGACAGAAGAACAGACACTTGGACAGATCCAGAGAGAATATGAGAACAACCTCAATGATCTGGGGCCTCCTCCTCTCTTCCTTGTTTCATCACATTACCCTGAACAATATGGCTTCCAGGACCTAATAAATACTCTTGAAAGAGACCTTCCACATCACAAGAGAGATGCTGCAATTCGCCATTCTGTTAAGGCTGTTGAGAAGAAATATGGAACTTTAAAAACATTTGCTTGGTGCCTTTCCTTTCTATCGGGTGTAGTAGCAACGTGCCGTGTGCGAGGTCTCTCGCTTGCATGTGATTTTGTAATGACTGCTGGCTTTTTCACCACAACATACTGTTCCTTTGGCTTGCATGATAAATCACTTACAAATAAGTCAGGCAATACATTGAATAAAAAGTCCATGGTAACAAGTCTTGTCCAGGCAACAGGTGGTAAAAAGCTCCTGCTGAACATGGCAGTAAAAGTGGCCATTGGTGCAATTGGAGCACAGTTCCCTTCCTCTGGTGGTGGTACTGCAGCAGTAGCTGGGATGGCTTTTATTAGTACATGTTTGGTGCTCTTAAATGGATTGAATCACCAGCGTAAAGCTGCAGAAAAAGCAGCTGTCATTTAACTGTCAGGATTTAAAAAATAAGACAGGGGATGCACTGCAATTGTGTTTTTGTTTCCAATATGTTGCTTTGACCACATCAAATCTATAGCTTGCCTTTTTCCTTTTCTTCTATTTTCAATCCACAGTAAGTGCAGTGTGTTCAATGGATGTTTGTTTTCTTCCTGACTGCTGTTATCAAGAATATATAAATCCACATTCTGGATTTTCCCATGTAATTTCACACACTTCTCCCCCTTTCCTCTTTATTTGATACTGTCTCTTACAGTATATACATGACAATAAAGACAAATAAAAACGCTTTCCTCCGCATTTCTTCTGTGCCCCTGGTCTAGACTACTGCTGATGAGATGCATCAGAAATTCTGGGAATGCTACCCCTGAAATATAGACTGTAAAACTTTTTAGTGTAAAATGGCAGCAGTTTCTCCTGAAACATGCTGTATTTTTCCAGACCGTATTTTAATATTTTAAATAACAGGGTTTCATTGCAAACAGAAATGTACAGAGATGTCAAACAATATAGCACGTCATTATATTGGTTGGATGAACATTGCATCCATCTAGAATGCCCTTGTTTCACTTGCTGTATAGGCCTACTTCTATGGCTCTGGCACAAACTATCAAGCAGATGACTACCCACAACATAGTAGTTAGTTCTAGTCATGGACGTTGTTAGGTCCATTTTGGGGGGGCTCAAGCCCCCCTAAAATTCCCCCAAGCCCCCCTGATGCTGGGCAGATGATTTTCATTGTATGTAAATTACATCAATTCTTAGCGGTTATATTGCTCGCGGAGTTAACGTCAGATACGCGATCTCCGGACACCATCGGATTCAGTAAGCTCCAAGCTTTCCAATGGTACCAGTCACTAATTGCTTTGATAAACGGTCCACGAGAAAGTCAACTTTAAGTACATGTGAAATTTCTTGAACTCTCCAGCTCTGCCTGCATCCACTGAGAGCATTTTTTTCTTGTTGCAACTGATGATGAACTATGCTTCAAATTGAGCAGGAAAAATAGTCTTATCTGAAGTTTGGTAGGCTATAGTCTGATCCAGCAAATTTCTAAGCAACATATTCTCCAAAAGGTAGAACTATGAAATATAATTTAGCCTGTAGTCTATGCCAGATTAGTTTGTCCCACATGCATTGATGGACATATTTATTTGCTATAGCCTAGCATATATTTTAGTAGCTATTTTATGCTCATTTTGCAGAATAAATGTTTGAGAAACTTTCACATTTGACTGTATCGTCAGATTCCCCTAGGATATGAACTAAGCTAGTTGTTACAGTGCATTAGACTGAAATAAATATGCAGCTATATTTAGAATAGAAGAGCCTACACCAGAGCCTACACTCATTTACACCAGTCATTGGTGGAGATATTTGCAAACATTTCTCTTCACAAACCAGTCTGATGAATTGATTTAGACTAATTGTGTTAATAAAAATAGCCTAAGATATGAGATATTCTGATAAATGTCCTTCAAGTAATAAATAGTTGGCAAAAATTTTCGGCGCGCGCTATGCGCGCATCACTACTATACCCCTCTGGGGCTAAGCCCCCCTTGACTCTTGATCCTAGTGACGTCCATGGTTCTAGTTATTATATTATGTAAACAGTGGCATCACAAAGTCAGTTTGAACTGTCAACATGGCCTGTTGGTGATTTGTAGAATGCCATTAGGTCACAATATTGTTATGATACAATGCTGAAATGCATTTTTAGTTTAATGCCATATTTATTTGTGGTTCATCTGTGTAGTGTACACAGAAACATCATTGGGAAGTGGGGATGTAGCACCAAATCTGGACCCCGTGAATAAGCAGTGAGCTGTCAATACATTTTTATAGCAGCTTTCAACATCTACTACACAATTCTACATGGAGGATTTTTGGCAGAAACGCTCAATAACTGCTTACTAGATGACGCCACCGGACTTGCTTAGGATCTCTTCAAGATTAAGGAGATATCTTTCATAATTAGTGTTTTTAGTATACTTATGTGGTACTGTAAAATTTACACCTAGATGTAGTACTTTTTGTTACACTGTTCTTACTGTAATTGACAGGTCATAATCTAAAGTGTGACCAATACTTTCACTCCAAAAAAATTGAAGGTACAAGGTTACATCTCAAGGTTACCTCTCAACTCAAAATAGACCGTTTCTCTATTACTGAGTGCAGAGATGAATTTGGATGGCATATATTTGTTGATATGGTAAACAATTCAAGTGTCCAAGATGTGAACTGTACTGGATGCGGGGCAGATAAACAATACACCAGGATCCAGGATATCTACACAGTTCTGGAAGGGTGGCATCACCCTAAAAACAAACAGCACATCTTTGCTGACTGTTTTCTCATCAAACATCAATGAGCATTCGCCATCAATGACAAAGGATTTGCATGCTCTTTGGGAAGCTCTTCCACTACTTCTACAGCAAAAGTCCATAGTGTTGCCTTAATGATAATGACTTTAATGGTTTTTTAATTTGTCTTTAGCTCCACAAGAAAATGTTAAAAATATAAACACAACTACAAAGGCACTTGGAGATTCTACAGCTCTGACAAGGCAATATGGTCAATATGGCCTAGATTTCTGGTGCTTACAGATGGATGTGATAACTGTCAGTTAAAAAAAAATCCTGAGTCCAGATCCTGATCCGGATCATCACCAGAATTGAATGGATTCTTCCTTGTTCACTTCACTTGGGTTTCCTTGACACACACAAAGCCACACAATGTCAGGCAAAAACATGTCTGTACTTGCTAACATCATATGAATTTAGCATACTGATGGATACATGCGCTGCATTGGCTTTAAAAAAAATGGTTAATGAATGTTCATCGTAAATCTTAAGGTAGGCTACAATCAAAGAATGTTCCCAAGTATTTCAATTCCTCTTTTTTCTCTAAAGGCTGTGCATTAATAATGACTTGAAAGGTATTGTCAGACATTGTTATCTTAAAATAAAAAGGTATCTATAAGCTCCTCGATACTTTGTGCCTAACCACACCTGTCTTTTTAACAACACACCTACGAGGGCTCAAAGTCATCTCCTATTTACACAACGGCAATTTCTTGATAGAAAAACAGAATAGGAATGACAGCTTTCGCAAGTCGCTAAAGCTCAATGTGCCATATGATTGGGCCCTAAGCGTACTTCAGGGGTGATAGTGAAAAAAAATCCTGAGCCTGAACTTTTTTCGGGGGCAAGGGGCGGGGTCGGGGTCGGTTGGGGTCTGGCGATGACGTAACATAGGTTTAATTTTGACAAATTATTCAAACATTTAATAGTTTTTGTATGACCATTATAGATATGTTTTCATTTTTGCTTAATGGCTATAGTGTTATTCACAAAAACACAGATCATTTCCATCTTCGTATAGCACTTTAGAGCGACTGGAACAAACTGGACACGTTGGGTTCTATGTAGAAATACATTCTAGGCTTGTGCTGTTGCAGTATAGTTATAATTGAGGTGGGAATTTAACCCCAATTCAACAATTCAACACTAGAATGTATTCCTGAAAACATGGTGAATGCTTTACCAACTATAGGCTACAGCCTCCAATCAAATGAGTCATTGTATTATATATATATATATAATGTTATGGCCTATTGTTGTTTTTGATCTAACTGTGAAGCACGTTGAGCAGCAGTCTTGTGTGAATTGTGCTATTATAGGCTATACAAATTCAATAGGCCTAATAAAAATAATTAGAACAAAAATACTACTACTACTACTACTACTACTACTAATAATAATAATAATAATAATCCTACGTTATTATGCGATATTTGTGTTAAGTTATTATTAGGCCTACTATGAATCATTATTGTTACTGATGATTTAATAACAAGAACAGAAATAATAAACTAACCTTTTCCCCCTCATCACAGCACAATTGTCAAGTAACATACTTGTCACTTGTCTCCAGTCGAGGCCGTATGTGCGCAGGACGTCATTTAACTCTGCTGTTAACGCTTCTGCATTTGCGATGTTAATTATCCTACTGGCAAGATGCTGAGTCTTCACGCTCCCAGCATCCTCGTCAAAAAAACGGACAAGGACATTCATGATCTTGTCCATGTTTTTGTCTGTTGCCTTGCCAACATTAAGGGAAAACATACAATTCTTAAGTTTCTCAGACAGCTGGCGTTTAAATTCTGGGGCAATGCCGTGGGTGAGCAGATAGCTCGTATGCAGGGTTCGAGTTAGGTGGGAGCCAGTGGGAGCTGAGCTCCCATAGAGAGAGGTCTGGCTCCCATGAAAGCAGCAAACTCAAACATCTGTGGGGGCTCTGACAATACAATAGTATATGATATTTTACTGACAAATAAAGTTATCATAAGCGGGGATAAAACCGAGCTATGGGAGGTGGAACCTTTTTATGGAGTTGCGAGCGCGCTCCTGCTGGGAAGCGCTTGTTACAGGGGTGTTTTTGACCATCTTTTCTTTTTGTGTTATTGCCTTATTGACATGCTGTTATTATGTTCTCTGATGATAAAGGGGTACTGTATGCTGGCGCAGTTGCAATGTATAGGTTGTAAACATAAGTCAATGTCTTAATTGATTGTAAACCATGATTTGGTTGTGACCGATAGTTACAGTGCGTAACAGTCGGGGTTCGCCTCTGAGGCGAGAGGATATAATGATTGTATGTTATATTGCCTAGTTTGTGGGCCTTGCCCCTGATTATTTTCAGTTTGATCAGTGTTTTGTTTGTTTAGTTTGTTTGTTAATTTGTTATGTTATGCACCCCGCCGGTGGCCTAATATAAAATAAATGAAAGACGTCTGCATTATTCCGTTTCCATGCCTTGAGTCTACCACCCGCCGGACACACTCCGTTACAATGCCACTGAAAATGTGGGCGCTTGCTCGTTTCGGTTTTAGCCTACTTCAATAAAGCCAAACATAGGCCTACTGTAGCTCCAGATAGTAAGATAATGCGCTGCTCTCCCTAGGTCAACCTCTCTCCTAGATATTGCTTTAACCAGGCTATTCCCATCATCCGATCATGCTGCGCATGATGTAGCCTAAACTTTATTGAGAATTTCGTGCAAGTAGCATATTCACCGAAATTAATAAGTGCCAGTTCACCGTTGTGCATAACATTCAGCCAGAGATCCGGGAGAGATAGAGAGAGACATTGTCAACTTCTCACATTGTAAGGTCAGTGCTTGCTTCCCATTACATTCAAAAGTCCGCAAAGCCTTTACTGAACTCCTGCGCCGTTGCGCAGACTGGAGGAAAAAAAAAAAAAAAAACATCCCATAAATTGCAAACTACCAAAGCAATAGCAAGGTCATTTTTTTTTTCTTTTCTAAACATCGGTTAACACTTACGACATTCTTCATATAACTTGTCTGCTTGCTGACATGTGTTAAGGTACTCATAAACAATGTTTAATAATGTATTACAATTAGAAAGCCGTGAGGCAATTTTAAGCTGCAACAGGACTGTCTCTGACCCAAACAGCTTTTTCCCCCAACTACATGCCAGGAGTACTACTCGAGCAACCAACGTCTCTTATTGGCCAAGACAACCAAGACCCGCCCCGTCCTATTTCTGATTGGATTGAAGGGTTGCGATGCGCTTTACATTGTCTGCAGCACACAGCAAATGGAGCGGGGAAAGGGACTTTTCGTAACGTGGATCTGCGTTCTTTGATGGGATGGGGAAAGCTTTTTTTTTTTTTTTTTTTAACAGAGCCACGCTACGCCGGATTTCCGGCGCGGCGCCGGACTGCTATCACCCCTGGTACTTAGCGGTAGCAAACTGAACTTGCTAAGTGAGTGTGTCTAGCTATGAGCCATAGGTTGTACTCAGACATGGGGTCATTGAGGTAAGGTAAGGTTTTTTTATTGGTCTCCACCAGTGAGAAATTTGTCTCGGAGACAGGGAGGCCGCAGCACAACAAAAAGGACAAAGAGGACAACACCAGCAACCAAAACAGACAAAAGTAACGTTCATTACGCCACTCAGAGATGAAATAATAATAATAATAAAAATGAATGGATAGAGCACAGGCTCAGAAAAACTGGATATCCCAACCCACTGCCCTACAATAAATATCCATACATTCATTCCATAAATTAAGAAGATGAATACATTCATACATGCATGCATGCAACCCCCCCTCCCAGCTAGCCCCCTCTCAGTCATTACTTCATTCCATTACCAACCATAGTGCAATCACTAACTGCAGAGATCTATATTGTCCCTCTCAATCACCTCTCTTCCCAGTTTATTCAGTAGCAATAGACTGGGGTATAAAAGAATGTTTGTAACGATTGTATTTACACAGAGTCTGAATCTCCTCCCAGAGTTCAAGAGGATGTATTCCCCATTCAGAACATGATCACTATCTGACACAATGACATTTGCCTGTCTAATAGTGGCCTGCTCAAAGAGCTCCTGTGGGTTAAGGGGGGGGGGTAGTCACCCCCATGATTCTGCCTGCAGTTTTAATAAGGCTTGAGATTTAGATTGCCAAACCAGCACATAATCCCATAGCGGAGAAGAGACTCAATAGTGCAGGCCTGGGCAAACTAAGGCCCGGGGGCCACATGCGGCCTGCTGAGCTATTTAATCCGGCCCGTGGAGCCTTCCCAAAGTAGAATAATTTATCTTTTAGCCAAGGAGACTTAGATTATAGGCCTAAATTATCAAATTTGTTGTATTCATGAAATACAAATCCCCCCTTTTAACCCTGCACGTTAACATGTCCTCTGAAGAAAGTGGGGCTACTGATTTGAGACTAGCCAATTTACCAGCATCAACGTGTTGACAGTTAACACCGGCCCGTTAGTGAAAATCTAAAAGCCAATGTGGCCCTTCGCCAAAATAATTGCCCACCACTGCAATAGTGGCTCTATAGAAAATTAACATGATATTTTTACAAACTCCAAAGACGCTGGTGTATTCTGGAACAGACACTGGTCACCTGGGAGTGCCAGCTGAGATCGCTGTCTATATGTACCCCCAGGTACTTAAAAGTGTTCACCTGTTCAATGGCCTGGCCATGTATAGCCACTGTACACTGGCCACAGAGGGATTTGGGATCTAGCACCATCTCTACTGGGTTTTTTTTTGTTGATATGTAAAAAGCATTGTTTATGTTTCCCTTAGCAAAAAGTAGTATACTTATAGTTCATTTTATTAAGTATACTTAAGAATAAATATAGGTATAGCAAGTATAGTACAGACCGTCTACTTTTAATGTCCTAGAAAGAATACAAATTTAATACTTTTTGGACAAAATTGGAATATTTTAAGTTTATAAATGTATACTTAAAAGTTCATTTTAAAGGATAAATTTGGTGTGATAAGGATCCAAAGTATATTGTAACATCATAAAATGTTGGAACACTTGGCGGTAACAGAATTTTGATACGTTCTTGCAGGCCGGAGAAAACGACTTGCAAGTTGTAGCTTCCAGGGGCATCTAGCTAGGTATTAGCCAAATTGCTGTTTTAAGCCATACAAAGGCTCAAAATAGCCCCACACTTTGTTTATAGTATAATGATAGTTCCAACATTTAAAACTAGGCATTGAAAACTTAGTAATTGTACAGATAACTACTTACCCCCAAGCTGGATGCCCCCGGAAGCTACAACTAACAAGTGGTTTTCTCCGGCCTGCACAAACGTCTCAAACGTTCCAACTTTTAATCATGTTGCAATATACTTTGGGTCCTTATAACACAAAATTTCTCCTTTAAAGCCCATGGTGCAGGTTGAACATCACTATGCAGCATTGTGTACATTGATGAGAAAACAATTCGATTTTCAGTCTCATAGAAATCTAACTATACCATAAATGGAATTATTAGATAAAATTGTGTTAAAAAATAACTTCCGTCTGTCTAAATCACCGACCGGACGTGACGAATGCTAAGGAACACAGGTCAAATCTAGGTTCACGATGTCGAGGAGGAATTCCCTGGTGGCCACGTCCACGATGGCCCACAGCCATATAATAACGAGCCTTCAGGCAAGTATCCCCAGCTGCGGACTTGCAGCCTCAATGTGGGCTGGGCTCAATGTTGAGCACAACCCTCGCTGTAGCCTACGCGGCTCAATGTTGAGCTGTAGCCTACGCGGCTCAATGTTGAGCACAACCCTCCCTGTAGCCTACCGTAAGGCCTGTCCATGTTAGGACCAGAGTGGTATAGAAAAATCTCTGGCTCTGGGTAAGACAGAAAAATGAAAAACGTATGCTACCGGTTGCAAAGTTGTCACACGTTTGCAGTTGGATTGGATGCAATGGATAGTTTTTTGTTATTATATGGAGATTAGTAGCAGCATCATAAAATACCTTGCTCATAATTGCACATTGTAAGAGCAAGTCGGTTCGATTCAAATGTTTGGTCTAAAATGGACACAGTGTTTTACGCATGGATAGGCAAATCCATCAGGGAACTAATGTTTCCAAGTTTTCGATTATAATATATTAACCATTCATTACCGTCATTCATTACTTTCTCACGACATGTAAGTTTCCGATGGACTGAGTGACTGTTTCGTGTTACGATTTATGTTTCATGCCTATACACGGTTTAATCATTCTCAGCAGTGACCCTGTTTAAACTTGGCTATCTTGTCTGTTTTGCGTGTATCATTTGCTCGGAGCAAATTTAGTTTCGTCGTGTTAACGTTATGTGTTTAGTTTTGTTGCCAATAGTTTAACCATTCGCTCCCCCATGAAATAGTCATTCTCAGTCGTGGCCCTAAAAACACGCACAACTTTTCAAAGGCCATGGAAGAAAGGATTTTCGACCAGGCGTTGCGCTCATAGGCTGAAGCTTAGCAATTAGGGTTGTGCTCAACATTGAGCCCAGCCCACATTGAGGCTGCAAGTCCGCAGCTGGGGGCTACTCC
>JAODXP020009679.1:0-15289 GCA_027497455.2 Sardinella longiceps | reverse complement strand
CCGATTATTATTTTTACCGGTAGAATGCAGGCCTACATGGAGGTTTCCATTAGTTGTTAAACACTGAATATACAGATAAAAGTTAACATATTTAACTTTTATATTTGGCTTGAAATAACTAATTTTTTTTAAATCTGGGAGGTCCTCATGCAGCTGTTGGATATCTAACACAAGATCGAACTAGAGGCGATGGAAGCAAAAGAAAATTTTCCTACACTTTCAATTCCGTAAGTCACTTTCAGTTGTGAGTGAATATTTACATTTCCCATTTCATCAG
This sequence comes from Sardinella longiceps, assembly GCA_027497455.2. Taxonomy (NCBI): domain Eukaryota; kingdom Metazoa; phylum Chordata; class Actinopteri; order Clupeiformes; family Clupeidae; genus Sardinella; species Sardinella longiceps. The sequence continues at coordinate 15,012 of JAODXP020009679.1, read as the reverse complement.
TGGTTATGCATGGTCACCTTAAATTCAAACATTTCCACTTGACTTTTTATCCTTTTCAGCAGAGAGACATCAAGCTGCCCTTGAAAGGGCAGTGAACGTCATCGGCTACCGGTTCATACTGTATACCGGCCATCATACTGGTATCATTGCAGTGGAGGTCCTAAAAAAGCTCCCTGAGGATAATATGGCCTATTACACCCATCTGACAGCGACCAGAATGGTGAAGTCACTGCGACATACACTGAAATTCACTGTTGTTGCAAAAATGACTGCAAGCAGTGACATAAAGGTGGGGTATGTGATCAGGTAAAATGGTTTGAGAAAACTAGGCATTTGAAAGGGAACAATTCAGAGGTCCAATCCCCTGTCTTCAGATTTCGCCTGAAGCCACACCTCCAGAGTATAGATTGGCAAGTCCGGTTAACGCCAATGGTAATGGTAGATCGCTTAGTAAAATTGAACAAAGTCCATATTATATTTTTTGTCCAATTATGACCTGTTTGCCTGCTTGGGTTTAGACTAAAATAAATTTTCCATGTCTTTATTATTTCACTAACACTGACAGGAATGTCATGAGCTGTCTCTGCTCCTGTCATAAGTCAGATTAGCTCCGTTTAGCAAGCTAAAGTTAGCTACATTTACTGTGGTGATGAATGAAGTTGGCTAGTTAGCAAGCTAATGAAGCTAACAAGCATCAACTAAATTGTCCTCAAGATCACGTTTGGAGGAGTGTCAAGTTCAGAATTCACATCGGACCATCTGAACATCATTAGTACCTTAAGGCACTGCCCTCAAAAATGTCTCAAGCTCCTTGTGGATGGTGCTCTGTGTAACTTCTAGCTTAGCATCTCATTCGCGTTGCTAGGTTACAGGTACGCTGGCGAGTCACGCCGCTCCATTAGTGCCTGATTATGTTGAAATGTTTTTATAATTTCTTTTAGTTTATGTCTTGTTTTGTCTAAATGTCTTCGTATTTGTCTTGTTGAACATCGTCGCTACGTGGGCATGTTTTTCCGGACAGTTTTTGTCTTGGATTTTTTCTGTTTTTGACGTCGACACTTTTTTCCATTGGATCCTGCCCTGACACAACGAGCGTGTTCGAGATGTGGGCGGAGCCTTCTGCTGCGCAGCCTGCTCCGCAGCGCTGCGCTACACGTGGTACAATTTGGGTCAAAACCTGTCCAACATGGGCAGAATGGGCGTTCTTTCTGCACGGCAGTTGCTGTCACATGGCCTTAAGATATCGCGGGAGCAAGTCTACTGCTGCGCAGCAGAGCAGCAGTTCTAACCTCGCTGTGTTCTGCTGCTCCTGCATGGAAACACCTCCATGACAATAAACTTCACCCTGATTGGCTTGAATCTCCTTTGCAAAAATGACGCATTTCTCGTGGTTCCGTGCATAAACATTTTCCCAAAATTAAGGAATACTAACACAAATAATATAACTCTGTTCTTTGATGTTATTTTGTGACCATATGGCAAACATATAGAAACTTCAGAGTAATTCTGAATGAGCAACAAATATGTTTCGTATGCAAACATTTATTTAAAAAATCATAACATTTATTTCAGCCAACTTCATTATTACTTTGATGAACATAAAGGTAATTCAAGCTTAATTTAATGCGAACAAAATTAGTCGACATCTCATCCTTCTCATCTCATCTCACGCAGTGTTAACTGCAGGTAAGTGTGTCCAGCTTCTCCTGCAGAGGTCTGTAGCTCCTCCCGTTTGATCACGCAGATCTCGGCAGTCATATCGCTTTTACAAAGCTCATGTCGTACGCGCCTAACGGCAGTGACAAGGCTATGAGAATGCGCAGCTCGACATCATGAGAGATTGTGGTCATCATCAGAGAAATTTCCGCTTCAGGTCAGCTGATCTTTCAATGAATGAGCACTGTGAAGTGCTCGAACTGAACACAATCGGCATGAGACACCTGTGAAGGAGTGATACATCCACCCTGCCGTCCGCATTGAAAGTTGCAGCTTGGAACTGTGTGCTCTCTGCATGGCCAAATGTTCGATCTAGCGGCTGACCTACTGGATACAGATGAGCAACTTATGCGCACTCAAAGTAACGTACTTGCCAGTGCTCGGTGAAGCTTCAGTGCGAAGTTTGATAGAGGAGGAAAGACGTTTGATACAGGAGGAAAGGCTTAAGAATAATTAAGTTTTATACTAAAAATAGTTGTTATGCTGTGTCAAAACAGCCATGCAGCATTTGTTAAACGGATAACTATGAATGCACTGCCAAATATCACTAAATCTTTAGGCAACATGCTTACAATGGTTACTCCCATTCGACATTCACTTAGCGTTTCCGTGGCAGTCAGTGCAAGTTGTTACTAACGTCAGGTGGTTTCTCTGGATATGGTAAGTGCACAGTTCATAAACATTCTTTAAAACTCATGAGTACACCAAGAATGTTTTTAATGCTCAATTCCACTTGTAGGGGCTCTGATAATGTTGTGACCGAGGTATCATGCTGTGTCGAGACTTTATAGCCTGATAAACCAGCCTAAATGTGAGATTGGATGTCTAATTTAGTCTGGCCCCGATGAATGGATATAACGGGAGATTGTTGATGAGCACAACCCATTGTCTTTCAAACCATGTCTGTGCCCATTGGCCAACGCTCTGCCGTCGCTCCCTCAAAACCCCGACTGCTTTGATTTAAAACACATCTCTGCGTTATGATTGGTTTTAAACCCCGCCCGCTTTGATTGAAAAAACATCTCTGCGTTATGATTGGTTTTGCCAGATTCCTGGCATTCTGGCAGGAATGGAGAATGATGCGAGGCTAGACCCACTCGCAGACAAAAAAATTTGGCGTCCAACAGGTGGTGCTGGTTTACTAGGCTAGAGACTTTACAAATAGCGATTTGGATGCGGGGGGCAACATTGCACTATGTAGTTCAACATTCCTCTTGACGCTTAAAGTTAATCGCGGCAGATCTTAAAAAGCAGTTACTGTCATAATTTTCATTGAACGAAAGTTTAACTGGTATACAAGACCATCTGTAAAGAGCTTTGACTGCTTCAACGCCAGAGTTTGACATTAAATTGATTAAATATTCCCAGGCGTTGGTCATAGCTCATTTGGCCTGGGGAAATTCATAGCACTCTTCCCCCGCTCTACCCTCAAGATGGCGCTGGATCACAAAATTGTGGCAAAAGGCTGAATTAAAGGACACCAGGCAGGATTACGGTTTTCTATCTCCGGAGCTCCACCTACAGTCGCCGAAATATTAGAAAAAATACAACTGCGTTACACATTCTGAACAATCGATGTGAATTTATTTGCAAACCAAAGAGTACAAACCAGAGATGATCATTTTCGTGCGTTAAGTTGTCTGACAAGCCGGTAATAAATGCGATTTCAGTTAGACCTACTTTCAGTTTCTATTTCGTGGACCCAACACTACCATACTGCAAGTGGGATTACCGCGGAACAAAATGCTTGAGTCTGACGAGAGAGCCATTGGTCACCCCGTAATGAACCATTTACTCATCAAAGTGACTTTGAGGCTGGTAAATTAACAGTAAAACTTTGCCTGATGTCCCTTTAACATCAGTCATTTTGGCCAAGCATATGAAGCACTTCTGCTCTTGCCCCGTGCCACTGGAGTCCACGGACATGCTGACTCTGCTGCTGAAGGACTCTGAGAGAAAACCTCTGACTGCCTGCATGAAACTGGTCATTCATGTTGATACTGTGACGCGTGTCCTAGTTCTCGTTCTGCTCTTGATCTTACCAGACGAGGACGATGTACACAGCCTGGACAGCCTGGCCATATGTGGTGGAAAGGTGACCACCAAAAATCAAATCGCTATATTCATGTCAAGGAGATGATTGAAATGCAGACATCCCAAGTCTCACGGAAGGTCCGGGAGACTCCCTGATATCGATAATGCCTCCCTGATGCCCTCAAATTGAATAATATCTCCCGGAATCTTGAGCTAGCAAGCCAGAGCATACACGTGAAACATTTACCTTTACATCGTGCATATTAGAGAGTGAGTGAGAGGGGCAGAGAGAGAAGCGGTGCCTGAGGGAACGGTGTGTGTGTGCGTGCCTGCTCGTATGGAGCATGTCGGGTGCATGCAAGACAAAGAGCGTCCTGATTGGCTTACTTTGCTGAGTAAACCAATCAGCTTTCAGTATGGGCGGGCTTTTAACTCTGTTTGATGAGTCGAGGCAAACTTCAGTTCAGTCAGTAGCCTAAGTTAATGTCCACGGGATCGTAATGGCAGAGAAAGTGTCCATTTTACCTCTGATTATACAAAACAATACCCTTGCCTGATAAGAATAAAAAATAATGACAATTTCGCCAGATGCACTGTGAACAGTGAATTCAGTATTGTCCATGGTGGCTTGAATGACTGTAAAAGGCATGTTGAGGTGGGTAGTGTAATTGTGCATTATGGGACGACACCTCCCTGAAATGAATTTCTCAAGGTTGGGATGTCTGGAAATGGCCCAAACCATGTCTGACCAGTTGTTAGATGGCTCATGATTGCAGACGGTCTTACAGTATGCAGTGTCGGGGTCAGCTCTATGGTCCCACAACTCTATGTTCCCACAGCCCTATGTTCCCACATTTGTTGGGAATTTTTATTTTTCACCGAATTTTTGGAAATTAGGCCCTATGTTCCCACATTTCTTATGTTCCCACAGCCCTATGTTCCCACATTTGTTGGGAATTTTTATTTTTCACAGACTTTTTGGAAATTAGGCCCTATGTTCCCACATTTCTTATGTTCCCACAGCCCTAAGCTCTCAAATTACAAAGATTTCTTTAAAAATTGGACCCTGTTTTCCCACAGCAATATTTTCCGATAAGGGCATGTTCACACCAACACAGGTAATATTTATCCAGTTAGCCCTTCCATTCACCTTAGAATGGAGAATTCTGAAACTGAAAACGATTCCAAAAATGATTGCTGAGGTCGATGAATATGAAATCGTTGTGGAATGTAGATGCAAAACGTTCTGAAAATGAGAGTGGATGAAGATCGTTTTCATTGTGAATATGAATCTAGGCACACAGCGTAAAAGAACCTTAACCCTTACGGCCGATTCACACACAAACCTGTGCATAAGCGGTGCGGACGCGGTTTTGGGGCGATTTCATTTAGAATACATGTTAACAGGTTAGGTCATTCAGACTGCACGCGTGTTCTGCGCGGCTCCTGTCCGGTTTCTGAGCGGTGAACCGCGCAGCTCCCGCGCTGCTTTTCCAAGCGTTTTCAGCGCGGTAAGCGGGACTTGCGCGGTGTCTATAGATTTTGAATGCAGAGCTCAGGCAGCCGCTTCGCGCAGAACACCGCAGAAACAATTTCTTGTGTGAATGCCCAAGTCCACAGGCACCGCTCACGGACCGCCCCGCTCCCGCACCGCGAACGCCCAGATGCGGTGTGATTCGGCCGTTACCCTAAACCCACCTGGAATAATACCAAAGATTGAATCTTGCTTGAACTTACATAGGGGATCTACCAGGCAGGGGCAGAAATGTGTGACTATAGTACCTGACTTTGAAGAAAGAAAAAAAACCCTTAGAAATGTGAGAATATAGGGCTGTGGGAACAGAGCTGTGGGAACATAAACACGCTCCTGCAGTGTCTACCTGGGCTCGCATGTGCCCTGTCCCATTACTACCACTTCCCCTTGATTTTAGCCCTAACACTCGGTTTTGCGCGTTCATATGTAAGTGTAGTGTGCTTCCAGGCCTTCAAGGGCTTGTAGGGCTTCCAGCCCTTCAAATCGCCCCTTCAAACAGCGGGAGGTCGGGTGCAGACTTTGAACGAAGTGAAGTGGAAGTGAAGATGAAATTACCCACGATTCTTTGCAAACTCAGTTAGCTAAACAAAAAGATTGCGTGTCGGTACCCGTTCAGTGTCTGAATGCACGAGCTGTGTCCCCGTTCTCTCAGCTTCTGGATAAGAACTTAAAAAATATAGCTACTATTGCAATTAAGCATGTATAATGTTGGGATATCTTAGTTTGATGTAAATTCAGTTGAATTCCGCACTTGTGAGTTAAAACATGACTATTAAAGAGATTGATATTTTTCAAAGTGCGCAAATCTTTCAACAGAATTACCAGAGCCTCTCATTTGGGTAATTTTCTCAATAATAATTTGTGGATGACGGCTTTTGAACAGTTAATGGCAGTTTAGAGCCTTCTATCCATTCAGTCTTAACGAACAATCGAGGGGTGTCTCATCCAGGGGCGCTGCTAGAAATTTTGGGCCCTATGACAAAATAATTTTTGGGCCCCTCAAATATGGATTTTAATATTAAAATTTTTCTCTGGGCCTCCCCAGCGGCGCCCCTGGTCTCATCTTGGAGGGAACTCGAAATCAAGTGCTAGTGTTAGGGAAGAGTAATGGGACTGGGCCTAGAGGTCTAATGATTGCATCAAACAAAGACAAAAGAATAAAGAAGCAATTTATCAAGTAATGACTGAATGACAAACTTAAAAAATGCAGTATTGGGAATTTGACACAATACAGTAGACATAAAAATGCAAATCTAGATGCAATAGACCATATTCACATGGCGGCCATTGTTCTCTGAAGTCATGCTCAGGGTGGGAAACTCAACATTCTAAGGGTATTGCCTGTAGCAGGTTATTAGGCTACAGCAAATCCTGTGTGATGCTTCTTGACTAATCAACAGTCCAGAAGATTGTTTAAGTTCCAGGAATGTCTATTAGGCCTCATCAAATTAATTTCTTAATGCTGAGAAACATTTGCTGTGCAGCAGAGCAAAAGTCGGGAAAAGGCTTGGGCTATTTTAGCCTAATCAATCATTATGTTCGTTCTTTATTTTGTACAATCTCAAGCGGGAAAAAGGCTAGATTTTTCATTAGGCTATAGGCCTAGTCTACTTTTTGTAGGCTGTTGATGTAGGGTCACTGCTTAAACTGTGAGGTCCCGGAGTGATGGAGTGTGGAGGAACTTAAACGCAGAAACATTCACGTAGCCTAGTTTCTTTTACGAAAACGAAGTTCTCAGATCGTAACAACATAACAAGCCCTCCTGCATGGGTGTAAAATAAGCCTTAAAAATTGTCTACACTTGATGCAAAAATCGTTCTTCACAAGCAATAATTAACCACTGGCCAAATGGCTATCCATGCGCGTGGATCCCATCACTGGTGGTGCGAATCTAGCCTATGCTCTATAAGTTTATAAACTTATTTGCGCATTTTAAATAGCAGAAGTAGGGTGAACACATGCCGGCTTTTCCATGCCCTGTCCGGACGCATGGTTGTCCTGCTTTTTGAAAATCATTTAGGACTTCAGGCGCACGCATCTGACAGGTAGCCGACCACACACGCTAAATTGGCTGATAGCCTATATTAAAATAATTAATAATGTTTAGGCTATGCCTACACGTTGTCTCTCACACATCGTTTAGCACGACAACACTTCTCTCTGTGCCACTCCTCCCAAGCCCAAACGCACACAAGTCGGAATACATTGCGCGAAATTAATCTAATGCTGTGAACTTTATGATGGATGTAGCCTATTAACAAACTTTAAATGATTTTCGTAAATAATCCTGTGGTTAGCTTTCTCCAGCTTTGGGATGATGAAAATAGAAATGTATTTGCCTAGCAATAATTTTAAAGTTGATTAAGGCATGCACAGATAGGCTATAGGCCTACAGGGACATGAGACGTAGGCACGGTCACAAAACGGTCATGAAAGCTGATAGCGAGAAAGGATCAGTTTTTAACCTAAGATGGGATATTTAAAATTAACCATCAAACTGTGGTAGGCTACATCGGTGTTAAATATGGGCATGGGAGTGCATGTAGGCTAATGACATTTACCAATTTTTTTTTTTTTTTTAATTATTATTTATATATATATATATATATATATGGGCAATTCCACGAAAAAGTAACCCTCACCTTAAAAATTCAAGTCTCATTTACATGGACATACAAATTATTTCAGAAAACTTCCAATACAAAAAAGTATTGTCGCGATGTAAATATTCAACTGAGCAAGTTTCGAAAGGATATCTGTTTGTTAAAAATGTTACCCTATTCAGCTATAATGTAAGTCTATGGAGGGGCTTATAATGGGCATAAGTGGGTGATAACACACACAAAGCTGCAATGCTATCAGTTATTTTTTATTGTTACATTACTATTTCTGTCGTTACAGGTTAAAATCCACCATTCACAATTGTTTTGTATCGTTTTGGAGGGTTTTTCCAGGCGTCACGTCCATAATGTCACATCCATAATGCCATTTCTCCCAATGAAAACCAACTTTTTTTACATTTACATTTGAAATTAAGTCTTTCTCTGTCTTTACTGAGGTGTCCTGTTTGGTATGAATGTAGTAATATTTACATTTCTCTAGAAATTTCACACACTTCACAGCAAAAACTACGCTCTCTCAAAAGTTTGTCCGTTTTTCGTCACGTCCATAACGCAAATTGAAAGGCTCATATTCTTATGATGCAAATCATGATATTATTTTTTTCTGTTTGCCTGTATTCAGCCATGGAGTTTGCAGAAGAATATGAAAAAAAATTGTGAAATACTGCTAGGTTTGCGGAGGTTATCTGGCCTTTTGTTCATCAATAATGCACGAAAATGTCACGTCCATAACGCTGGAATTGCCCATATATATATATTTTTAAATATTAATTTGAATTTTCACAATAGGCTACAATGTCTTCTCAGTTGTTGGTTAACTATGAAATCACAATTTGGCTGATTCTTTATGTTTACAAGCTATAGTTTCATAGGATTTCCTACTAGAAATCTGTTACCTCTCTCACGTCAGATGTAGCGCTAACGCGCGTACATCTGATGATCACCGATAGACGATTTATTTCAGGAGACAGAAATCCTTGAATCTAACTGGACAAATGGCTTGTCCATCAATTTAATTGACGTACACTTCAGCCAACCACATCGAAACCAACCGATGACGCTGGTTACGTTTATTGGATTGGTTGGATTCAAAACAGTTGCTTCTTCGCTACGTCACACCCTCTACTGCAGCCAGCAGCCCTGATTGGTCCGGTTAGAGAATATTGGGCTTGAAATCGCTCTGAAGGGCTTCAACATCAGATCGTTGCGCGGAAGTGCCTTACGAAAGTTACGTAGTGTATCATCTGACGTGAGTGAGGTAAATAGAAGTGTACAACAACACAAGAAGTAGAATGTTAAAGTGCAAAGTTCAGAATAGCAGTATGTAGAGATGAGTATGTATATATGAGATGAGTACTGCAAACTGTATATTCTTGTGCAAAAAAAAGAACATTAGCTCTTTTAACGGCTTTTGTGTCTCTTGGCAGGTACCTGGCTACCGGTTGTTGTTTGTTTTAGCGGCTCTATGCTGTTTAATCTCTCTATGGGTGTCTTTGTCCAATCAGGGTGCTCATGCTTCTAGAGCATCACCCCTTTTGGGGCAAATTCAATCACGTTGAAAATCGCTCAAGAGTCCACTGATAGACTCCCATGTAATTTTTTTTTTTTTTTTTTTTTCCTCATAACTGACACTGCAATGCAAACTCTATACGTCCCGAGGGGGCTTGCCCTAACGTACTTTTGTCGCTTAACTTACGTTCGATCCTCTCAGTTTCTCTATCAAGATGGATGTGGAAAGCAATTCTGTGAGATCATTGAAAGACGTACCATTTAGTCAGCGGTCAAATAGACAACAAAACAAGCCGGACCACAAACTAGTCATAAAACAACGGGGGGTAAATCTTGTACTCAAGGCTTTACCCCAAAGTGGTATGAGCGCACGTCATGGTTAGCTGGCTGTGAGGACCCTGCACCAGTTTTCTGCTACCCCTGCTTACTTTTCCACCCTGGAGGTGACTCAATAGACAACGCTGCTTGGACTGTTACCTGAGTCTAGGATATGCATCATTTGTCGGACAAGATTAATAAACACGAATTAACACGAACAGTGTCTATGGGGGCAACAGTGATGGAGGTACCCTGTCCTATTCGGCTTTTGGGCAGGCCCTCAGAGATGACACCCAAGACCTGCCACACGTCTTGGGTCCCTGCCACACGTTTTGATTGGAGACGAGGCCTTTCCCCAGAGGCGTAACCTCCTCCGTCCTTTCCCAGTGAGAGGCATGACCAGGGAGCAGAGAGTCTTCCACTATTGGCTCAGCCATGCCAGGCTGACGGTGGAATGTGCCTTTGGCATCCTTGCCAGCCAGTGGCGCATGTACCACCGCGTCATTGGGATTGGGCCAGAGAAGGTGGAGGCATGTGTGAAGGCAATCCTCCACAATTACCTGAGGATGGATGGGAGGGCTAGGAGGACCAGTCCACTGTCATCCCATGGCCAGGGTGAGTCAGCCATGCAGGGAGTTCCCCACACTGGCACCAACAATGCCACCAGAGAGGCTGTCCTCTGCAGGGAGAGGTATGTCCTATACTTATACAACACCGAGGAAGCCATACCTTTGCAGCACTATGTGGTCTAGGTCGGCCCCATTCAAAACAACGGCTCCTTTAAAGCCACCCATGTTGATTGTGAAAAAGCAATTCATTACACCTTTACACATACACACATTTTAATTATAATGTAATTTGGAGAATTGAATTACATCCATTAAGCCAATAATTTTCAATTTCAAATCCGCCTTGGCTGGTGGAGGCAGTCCTCATCTTCAGGCTCAGAATTTTTTTTTTTTATTTGGGGGGGGGGGGGGGGGTCTGGTTGGGGAGAGTGGTATCGCTCTACAGCTTGGAGGAAGCGCTCAACAAAGGAATCATCAGCCCTTGGCCTTTTCCTTCCTGCTGTCATATGCCGTGCTGTGGGGGTAGTGGTCAATGTTGGTGTTTGACTTGGTGGGCTGGTTGAGCTGGTGGATTGGGTGGTGCAGGTGCTGACACTGGTAGGTTGGGTGGCACTGGTGTTTATGGCGGACTGACTGCCAGTGCTGCTTGGGGAGGCAGAGGAAAATTGCTGGATGACTCCCGGAACTCAAGGAATGAGGTAAGGAACCCCATTATACTGGCGTAACGCCAGGGTTTATGCCAACCTGCCTCGGCACCACTCCTGTTGGCCTGTAGCTCCTTGTTTTTTTCTTTTTTGTATGCGTTCTGCAGTGCTTTCCACCTTTTTCTGCAGACTCCAGCTACAGGTGGCCGCAGGCAATGGATTTTTCAATGTTGGTTTTAAGCTCTATGTTGAGACAACTGCTACTATCTCGTCTCGAGCTATCCCAACCGTACCCATAAACCATAAACGCTTTCCTAAACTCACTACCCAAGGCTACCTATCTAGGGGTTCATACACAAATCTACTATTAGTCTAAGGTGTAATGCAATGACGTGAGACATAGCATGTGTGCGACCTACTGATGGATGCAGCCAGGAGAAAACAGTGTACGGCTTACCTGCCGGGCCAGCCCTATCGTGGCCCGATGGCGGCCAACTCAAGCAGCGATGGACAGTAGTTCAACATGAGCCGTGAAAACAGCCTCCAATGGATGATGGACGATCCGAATTCGAATAGCGCGCGTCCACAACGAATCTCCCACTTCTCGCCCTCTCACGACGATGAACCGGGTGTTGTGTCCCTCCCCCAAGCTCCCATTTCTCGGGTTATATATCTTCCCAAACGCACAGGTGCAAAGCCACACACTGCCCCCTGGCATATGGGATGTGGAAAGTGGGTTGTGTAGTGTCTACACTAAAGCACTACACTACCGTCCTAACACTCTACAAAAGCTTGCGATTCACTCATTTTTTCCTCTTTGTCTTTTGCAAATTGGTCAGTTTTGCGAGACGATTTCTCAGCTTTGTGAGGCATGGTAGATGGTATTTTGCCTCAGTTGCAATTAAATCTCCTCCAACAATCCTGGTCATGAGCTTTGTTTCATTAAGTTTGTAATCATGGTTCGGATATTTCTGTCAGCATCAAATGTTGACACTTCATGGAGAAAACCTTTATCTGTTCCATTATGACAGGAGAAGCACTTTTGAACATCCATCGATTTCTTCTTGCCCCCAGAGTCTCTCCCTACCTGCTTCCCACTTCCAAAGTCAACTGGATTTATCATTTTCCTTTTGATTGCTTTGTTTTGAATTGTTACACCTGAGATGGCATGATTTGTGCCAAGAAACAGAGTGTGAAGCAAAATTGCTAGCTGTTTCAGCATCTGAAAAATAAAGTTCAGTTGAAAGAGCATCAGTGGCTCTAAACTGCTGTACATTAGCAAGAAATGATCTGTAGGCATCACTTTTTTCACTACTTGTTCCAGGGGTCTGCAAGGGGCATCTCAATGGTTCAGATTTATCTTTCTGACAAATGATGCACAGATCCCAATTCAACTCCATGATACCTCACAAATTTAAGAGAACAAACAGCCTAATCAAGAAAAGATGACCAGTAGCATCTATACTTAGACCGTTGCCAGGTCAACACTACAGTAGCCTACATGCTAGATGACTAGCACCAGAGACACTTCTATAGGAGGAGACCAATCACTTCAGAAGTCCTTCCATTGAAATGCATTACGGCCTTTCGTAACACAAAGATGGCGGAGTGGAAAAACTGGAAGTCCTGCCTTACGGTGGAAATAGCCTAGCCTGACATGCCAGACTATATCATAAGAATGTATAGTCTGAAGACCACTGATAGACTGTACCTCAATGGGGGGCGGGTGATTGCGTTGTCTTTCAAACTGCCTCTCCGCGTAATAGGCTAGCGTTCCGGCCAGTGGTACCAGCTGGTATATCAAACTTTTCCCGTAGCCCGTCGGTAACACGGCAAAGACCTCTTTTTCAGAACGAAAAACTTCAGTGCACTTTCTTGTTTCACTTTCAAAGAAAATGACAAGTGCAATTCGTCCAAAACTAAAGCCAAAGACGATTCTGTTCTGGTTTGAGCAGGGCTGTCGTCATCGTACAAAGCCCGCCTTACGATTTCCTGTACACATACCGCGCTGTGATTGGTTATCCGCTGCCAGAGGAAGGATTACAACGGGTTTCTATCAGTGGCCTCTAGACGTATCCGCTGTGCAAATTCAAATTTGCTACCGCTAGGGGTACGTCTACAGTTCTAGGCTAGAAATAGCCAATCGCATTGCTGAATGACTGTATGACTGACGGTTAGCTTTTTTGTTTACTACCTCTGTCACTATGGTGATACCGATGCGGCGATTGTCAGCGCAGGCACAGTAAGCAAATTGCTGTTTTAGCTTTGTTTTAGCGTCTGTCTGGTAGATTTTGACACTGTTCAGCTCAGATTTAAATGAGGATTCACACAACATACTTTGAAGTCCATACGATGAGCCAATCTGGATGATTGGATATAATATTTCCCCATTCATTTTCATAAGGCTGGTCTTGTTAAGCCCAAATAGCTGCCCGAAGGCGTATCCAATATGGCGGCCGAGTGATGTGACTCACCTTAGAAGGACTTTGCTAGCATTAGGCAAAGATGACTGCACTTATGGGCTTTGTCTAGATGGACAGAGGACATACAAACTGATTAGATGATATGAACAGATCACATGTTTAAAACAGATCAGATCTCAAATTTTACACAATTTGAACAATATAATTTTGCCTATATTTGCACTTATGGTCCTGTTCATATTAGCTTAGAAAAGCTATCAGGTGTGTTTGCATAGCCTAATATGTCAGAGAGATGACTACTTAATTAAGTTTTTTCAGGTGATGGCCGGTGCAGACTACACGATTCTCACATATTCTCTCAGGATTCAACATCACACTTTACGATCACAGAGCTACGAATTTGGGACTTGTCTTGGTCGGGGGACTGGCCACGCTACAAGGACAAGAATCGTGGCAAACATTCGAGAGTGCCATGGTCTAGAATGGTATTTGGTATTTTTTGCCCTCAACAGTGCCTTCCAGGCAGCACTGCCTTCAAGGCACTACTCCACTCAGTTTAGGGTTAGGATGAGGGTTGAGGGGGTTAGGGTTAGGAATAGGGTAAGGGTAATGCCTTTTAGGCTGTGCTGCCTGGAAGGTGCCGTTGGGGGCAAAAAAATCATTGAGCGTCTAGAATCTTTACTTTGTAAACGCAATATCCAAAGCTTCCTCAATAATAAAAGTTTTTATTTCTTGCGAGAAATTACATGTTTACTTTCATTACCTTCAGTCAGTCTAGTGCCTCAGCGATGTGGATTGAGTCTGTGGTTGCCTTAGCAACAAACAAATTGAGCTCCTACTTTTTCAGCTTTCATTCGTAAACTGGCTCTGCTTTCGTCTGTACCACCACGTGGACATTTGGTGTGGTCGCAAAAATAGACTATCGGATCTGCTGCTGTGTAACTTGTAGTTGTAACCCTAGACTGTACAGGGAACAGACTAATAGTCTAGATTTATAATATCTATTGACATTAGTGGGACTGCGATTCAGAATCTTTGATGTCAACATTCCATACGTCATTGCGATTCCCTAAATGACATGCCAAACATTTTATTGTGGGGTTTTCAAACATCGCAGATTAAACAGTCGTAGGTTGTAAACATGTCACATTACAAGACCACACCTCCTCACAGACTGTTGCATATTGCATCCAGAAAATTTGTCTGCGACGAGACAATCGTGGCTGAAATCGTGTAGTCTGCATCGGCCATAACAGGTGTCATGGTACTCTAATTTACATTCATCATTTCACAGATACTGGCCTGAGCACAGGTTCAAATTATTTCAAGCTCATTCAGTGGCCTCAAAGGAAAAATCTGGCGTGAATCAACACGTAGTCCTACTGTTTTATAGTGCCAAGTGCTATTGATAGCCACCTCAATCACTGGATTTCATGCAAGGCAGTCTGAGATAGCATAATGGCAGCTAACGTTAACAGAATGGGGCATTTCAAAACGAAAGCAAATCGATTAGGTTTCGTTTTTGACATGCCTCATTCAGTTACTGTTAGCTGCCGTTTCGCAAATTCGGTCTACGATGCACAAAATTCGATCATTGAGGTGGCTTTCAGTAGCGCTTAGCATTATAAAATAGCAGGGCTACGT
>JAODXP020009678.1:5000-10000 GCA_027497455.2 Sardinella longiceps | reverse complement strand
AAAAGTCTATCTATTTGTGACTTCCCAATTTGTGAGCTTCATGTGGGTATTATTTGCAAGAGAGTGAATTTAGACAAGTTTTAGGTCATGATTTAGACATGATTTTTTTTTCAGGTCAGAAAGGGGGAAAAATTCTATGCATTTCAATGATAGAATGTTCAGTTTACTCAGTTTATGTTCAGGTGTGAAATAAGCCTATAGTGCAATGATAGAATGTTCAGTTTCCTGCCATGGGATGTGGGAATGTTCAGGTGTGAAATAAGCCTATAGTGGACTACATAGATGGGCCCAGAAATAGCACACACTATAAGGTACATACAGTATGAACTCATGACCTTTTAGGGAAATGACATGAGAGCCAAGAATAATTGGTTAATAAAAATTGGGAAATTTTACACATGTATGCTCTTGTATAGTTTTCCATAAACATGTGAGGTGACATTTGAAGAGCTAAGTCAATGTATCCATTTAGCCATTGTCAATGTAACAGAGACACATAAATATCGGTGATACTTTACTTGTACATAACCCATTTAACGGAGTTAACGGACCCATGTAACGGAGGCCAGCTAGCTCGGCTAGCTTGGCTGCAGTACGTGTAAATCCTCATCACCCAATTACGAGTTAGAAGCTCGGGCTTTTGGCTCAGTTGGTTAGAGCGTCCCACTCCCACGCTGGGAGTTTGTAGCTTGCGGGGTGGCGGGTTTAAGCATTCATGACTGTTTCATAAGGGAATGTCTGAATTTTCCGAGGTCATCTCAAAGTACTTTGGGTACCTGTTAGTGTTAAACTCAGATAAGTGATTATGAATGCTTCGCAACCTGTATAGTAAAGTGACATGAGGAGACATTCATGAGGTATTCAGATGTGACTTTATCAGGTCAGATTAGACGTGACATAAATGGCAGTGGGGCTTTAAGACTGGTCACTGGACTTTTATTTTGATAAGTTTTCACCATCTATCTTCCACATTTATGAAGGGTTGAGTATGAAGGTGGAGTCATGTCTTATGAAACAGTCCTGAATGCTGTGTGAGAACACATAGCCTACACACACACACACACACACACACACACACACACACACACACACACCCGACATCCCAAGTCTCCTGGAACGTCCGTGAGTCTACCGGATTTTTCTAGTGGCTCACAGACGTCCGCGAGTGATGTAAAATCTCCTGCAAACAAAAGAAATAACATCTTGCGCTGTCGCGGTGAATTCCTATGAAGTGGAGTAGCGCAAATGAAAGACAGAATGAAAGAATGTGAGACAGAGGCGCAATGAAGATAGAGTTCCCGACGACACGACACGACACCTCCCTGAAATGAGCTTCTGTAGGTTGGGAACTGAGTCTGAGTCTGACTGGACTCACCGTCACAGTAAAGTTACCGTCACAGTAAAGCATCATTTCAGCTAAATGTTACCGTCACAGTAAAGCATCATTGGGACGAAAGGAGACGGGCTTACAGTATGTTTGTGTAACAGAGTTCAAATTGTACTATAGTGTTTATGTGCAGTGGTTGCACATAGATTTGGCAGGATTTTGTGTTGGCACAAACAAAGAAGAATGTATGTGTAACGGAGGCCAGCTAGCTTGGCGGTAGTACATGTAAATCCTCATCACCCAATTCCATGGGTGCTTCTAACGGCTGAGTTAGAAGCTCGGGCTTTTAGCTCAGATGGTTAGAGCATCCCACTCCCACGCCGGGAGTTTGTAGCTTGCGGGGTGGCGGGTTCGAGACCCATGTGCGGTGTGGACCGCCACCGGCTACACATGTGTAGCCGGTGGCGGTCCGCACCGCACACGGGTCTCGAACCGTCGGCCCACCGGGCAATGCCCTGTATGCCCTATGGCCAGTCCATGCCTGCCTCCCAGTGACACAACACCTTCGGCGTTGCTGTCTCTGGTCTGGCCAGCTACAACCTAAACAGGTTTTCTGAGTTCCTGAATAATATTGAACTCCACCCCCTTGGTCGGGAACCAATCAACTTTGAGCAGCTCCACCGGCTCTCAGTCCTGTTCAAGCAGTTCCCTTCGCGTCACATACGTAAGAGCAGTGGTGTGATTGGTTTTGCTTCGGCACAGCATTTTCTGACATCGACCAGTAGCAAACCGGGGCATTTGGGGGAGGCGGGTCAACCATGACCAAAGTCTGGCAGAGCTTTGAAAGTCGATGGCAATCAGGCTATTTAACCCCTTAATGTCCATGTGCTTTTTTCCCCCTTAATGGAGCTGTCTGATACTGTTAGGGTAGTGAGGGAACACAGAGCCCCCTGTGGATGTAATGTGTACTGCAGATCTGCTGTGTTGTTCTGATTGCTTGCCCTGATCTGAGTTATTTTAATTATTTACTTATTTACTTATTGATTTATTTATTTCTGCAGAAGCTGCATGCTAAATGGAGACTGGCTGCTTGTGTGTGTGTATGTGTGTGTGTGTGTGTGTGTGTGTGTGTGTCTGCACGTTAAATGTACACTGGAGACTGGCTGCTTATGTGTGTGTATGTGTGTGTGTGTGTGTGTGTGTGTGTGTGTGTTCTGCACGTTAAATGTACACTGGAGACTGGCTGCCTATGTGTGTGTGTGTGTGTGTGTGTGTGTGTGTGTGTGTTCTGTGTGTGTGTTAAATATACACTGCAGATTGGCTACTTGTGTGTTTTATCATAAAGGAAATAAATGTATAGAGAAACTGTTTCCGTCTGGCTTGCTTGACCACCATTACACTCGGACCTTTTGGCAAGTTCGTCTATGCCTAGAACCAGCCCCTGTGTGTGTGTGTGTGTGTGTGTGTGTGTGTGTGTGTGTGTGTGTGTGCATGTAAGAGTAAGAGTACTTTATTTGTCCTTGGGGAAGGCGATTTTTTCTCTGCATTTAACCTATACACACATGTCCATAGACACATATACAAGCTGTAGGGAGCAGTGGGCAGCCATTAATCCAGCGTCCGGGGAGCAGTTTGGGGGTTGGGTGCCTTGCTCAAGGGCACCGCATCCGTGGCTTCCACCCTCCAGTCGCCAGTCCAACTCCCTGACCGGTCCACCACGGATGCCCATGTTTTTGTATGTGTGTGTATATATATGTATGAGAGAGAGATAGAGAGAGAGAGAGAGAGAGAGAGTGTTGTGTGTATCCATACAGATGTATGTGCACCTGTGTGTGTTTGTGTGTGTGTGTGTGTGTGTGTGTGTGTGTGTGTGTGTGTGTGTGTGTGTGTGTGATATATATATGTGCATTTGTTCATTTCTGTTTAATTTCTGTTTAATTCACAAGATGGTTACATATGATATTTTGTTTTTACACTACATGCTTTGGCAACACTGTTTTTGTATGGATGGCCATGCCAATAAAGCTTGTTGAATTTAATTGAATCAAATTGAATTTACAAAAACAGTCGGCTGTTCAATAGTCTTCAATGAATCTAGCTAGTGTGTATTTAGATACTAGGTCTATTTGCAAACTAGTGTATTTAGGTCTAGTTCTACACTAGTGTATTTAGTTCTACACTGGTCTATTTGCAAACTGCTCAGCCATAAAGTACTCAAACTTCATGACTCCATATGGCCACATTCCAGACTATCGGTAAAAGACATTAGAAAGTTAAAATCTAAGTTTCTTGTGATTGTGTCTTTATCTCAGCCTAGAAGCCGACGGCAGCAAAGGATGGCCTGCCAGGCTACCTTTATCTTCTTGTGATTGTGAATTGACCATAAATAAAATGTATTATTATTAGTATTATTATTATTATTAGTAGTAGTAGTAGTAGTAGTAGTAGTAGAAGTAGTAGAAGTAGTAGGCCTAGTAGTAGTATTACTGGATTGAACAATCCCATCTGCAGACTCCGATGGTTGGATCCATTTAAATAAGAATCACATCTGCACGCGCAGTTTAGGCTACGTGTAGTCTTGTGACACTTTGGCTCGCTCTCTGTCGGGCGCGGACGAATAGCTCATCACCGGGAGGGTTGTCAAACATTTCCCAGATACGGTCCGGTGACTGTGTCTCTCCCGAGCCGTGCTTCTGTCCCGTAGCCAACGGGAGATGCCGGCTGCAGTGATTGGACGAGTGTGCGCGCTCACATGATCTCTCCCGGGCGGGCCCATGGCGAATACTCCGATCACATGACCAGCGCCACTCCAGGATACACAAACACACAGAGGACCCTGTCCGGCATGAGCATCTTCCCCACTTTGAATCTCTTTTTTCTACGCTAATGTTAACTTCCTCTCGCGCACCTTGGTGTAACTTCCGAGCAGACACTTCTCTCTCTCCGCGCGGCCTCGGTGGATTCCATGAGCAGAGTTAACGTTAATCTTTTCCGGTGAACTGCGAGACTCCGTGGCTATTCTATTCCACAGGTTGCATGGAGCCTTTAGCCCCCGTGTGTCGGGGTAGTAGTAGAAGCAGGGGCAGCTAGTTAGACACACACACACACACACACACACACACACACACACACACACAGTAACAGTGTGTCGGGGTAGTAGTAGAAGCAGCAGGGGCAGCACACACACACACACCCGGCACAGATGAGGAGAGAGAAGGCTGCCCGGCATGCTCACGGATGTCCCGTTTGCACGCCTGTCCGTAAGCAACATTATTGATAAACACACGCGCAGCCGCAGTTGTGCTCGGGGAAGAAGTCTTGGAATATCGGGAGGGTCATAGAAACGGAAACTATTCTCCGGTCAGTCGGTTGGACTCTCGGTGCCTCCACGCGCAGGCAGGATGTCGGAACGGACGCCGTTGCTTCACTACCGACTCTCCACGAGCGTGACGGAGTCTGGTGAGCACCATGGGGTCGGTTCTACCGGAGAGATAACGGGAACGGAACCAAGTAGTCCCGCGGTGTCCCGACGCAAAGCGGCCCCCGGACAAGCCCAGAAACTCTCCACTTTCTTTGGGGTTGTCATACCAACACTCCTGTCCATGTTCAGCGTGGTCGTGTTCCTACGGATTGGTGAGTCACATCGTGTGTGTGTGTGTGTGTGTGTGTGTGT
>JAODXP020009676.1:0-14580 GCA_027497455.2 Sardinella longiceps | reverse complement strand
TCCTGTCTCACTCTCAGCCTTAGTGTCATTCTCAGAGCTCACTCACACTTCAGTCATGCTCCTCATCTGGCATCACATTCACTGTCACTCTGTTCTGTTTTCCAGGTAAGCACACAATAATTCAACATGTAGCTCAGAGACACCTGAACTACTACAACCCGATAGCTTATTGCATTTGTCTATTTTTTATTTATTTGTTTATTTGTTTTACAGGAATAATACTCTGCAATGAGGTCCATCAACAACCTCATGACCGCTTTTGCCAGCACAATGAAAAAGTTGATATCAACTGTAGCCATAGCATCAGTACCTACGACACCATCCTGTGGTACCAACAAAGAAAAGGAGACACAGCTATGGACCTCATTGGTTATGTTTATTACAAAACAACACATTTCATAGAGGATAAATGGACAAGTGATTTCAAAGTGAGTGGAGATGGTGAAAAACATGCAACTCTAACTTTTCTCTCCACCAAACCTGCACTCAGTGCAGTGTATTTCTGTGCAGCCAGTTATGCACAGCCCTGCAAAAAGCCGATTCTGCCTTACAAAAACTCATTCTAATGTATCTTTGTGCACAATCTAATATCACATTGGTTTTAATCCATGGCCTAACCACCTGTTTGATAATGCACCTGTTTGATAAACCACATTAACTGACTTTTCATTTGTGTTATTAAATTAATTTATCCGATCAGATATGTATCGCTGTTTGAATGAGAGGCGGAGCTTTAGAGTAATAGAACTCGTGCAACAGATGCCTATTGTGAGGTTTGCTATTGTGCAGTGAAGACGGGACACTTGAACTTCAAAAACTATGGATCAGAATAGAATAGACTTTAATATTTAGTATAACTTTGCAGGACATAGTCAGGTTAATGCACAGTACTGCATCTCTGCACAACTGGCAGGACACAAGATCTGTCTTATATGCCTTTCCTGTGTTACGCCTAGATCATGTGATCTACCAGCACCAATATGTAACCAAAGCTCCGCTTGAATCCTCTCTGATGTAACCATTTACAGATGACATGTCTTCAAACGTGTTAGCCTTTGAGTTGCCTTTGAGGAAGACATGATTATCTGACATTTCCCATCTCTTTTGTTTGAAAGGTGCTTAAAAGGTGCTGAACTTGTGGGTCTGATCTTTATTTGATTTTTCTTTTCCTTGTTTGACAATGTTTCAAACTGCTGTCATAGCCACTGTTGCTGTTCTTTCATCTGTAGTAGGTAAGCTTTATTATTTCTCTTCAGGTGTAAAGTGGCTAATACTTGCAACTAAGGGGGGAGGAAAAAAATATTTTTTATAATTCTACCTTAGGTGGAGTCTTCACCTCTCTCCTCATCCAGCAAAAACCGACAGACCTGCAACTATATGTGAAAGACAAGGAAGCCCAACTTTATTGTCGCCATGGTGATACTGGCTACTCCTACATGTACTGGTACCAGCAGAAGAAAACGGGATCTATGAAACTGATTGGAATGCTGCAATATGACAGTGAGAAACCTGAGGAAGATTTTCCTCGGTTTAGTCTAAGTGGCCACGCTCACAAAAACGCCACACTGTTGATCTCCAACATAACTGCTGATGACAGCGCAGTGTATTACTGTGCTGCCAGTAAGGCACAGAGGTTCAAATCAGCTTGTTGCCCTGACAAAAACATACATTAACATTACCCTGACATTTGAAGCACAGAAGCAAATATTTTATGTTTATTCATTAGAGATTAGTCATAATTTATAAGTAAATGTCATTAATATGTTATGAATTATTATTTAACATTCTACATCATGCAATCATGATTTCCACCATTCTGGAATAATTGACTATACCACTGTCAAAATTCTTCCTAATTAATTCCAAGACTGTAACATATCACGTTTGTGTTCATATTTTCGGTAACACTTTCTATAATAATTATTGAATGCATAATAGGCTTTTCATCACAGCTTTTATTGCCGCTAGGAGGCAGCAATGCAGTAATGTGAGTGCTATGAAAAGAGAAAACCTCCACATCAATTCTCATTTTCTTAAAAACTCATCAAAACATTTAATCTTGTCCTTTTTTATGTCCTTTAAATAACCAATTTTGACAAAATGTCAGATATTTTGTATTATTTTGTCACTATTCTGCCTCGAGTTTGTATTTTATTTTATTTTATTTTTAAATCATCTTTCTTGTGAAGGATCTACAACAATTTCTTACATTCGCATTGTATTGACTTTTAGATATGATTTGATGTTTTACACCTGTGCAAACTCCATCTGATCTATGATTTCCTGGAGATTCCATCAAGCTAAACTGCAGTCATGATTACAGAAAAGACAACTTCAACTAATTGTTCTGGTATCGATTGAGAAACACACAGGATCTTCACTTGCTTGGAGGTTTAACATTACAGAATCATTGTTGCACAATCCACAGTACAACATTTCAGTTGTGAGCATGAAGCTTACCTGGAGGTGGCTGATGTCACCTATGCTACAGCGCTATGTATTTTTGTGCCATAAAGAGTTGTCTCAATGCTTCTACCAAAACATAATGCCTTGTCATGTGACGTGATCTTGTAGCAATTGTGAATTATAGCTTTTTCACCCCATTGTCCTCACAATCTGGCAATCTTTTCTGTTTGTGTGACAATGTGACAATCTTACCTCTACACCCAAGTAAATATTTAATGTCTACTTGGGTGTAGAAGCGTCATGACAGCTGTTCAGAGGTTCTATCTATCAATTCCAACCAAACTCTATAATGGGAGCACATGTGAGTGTCACATTATGTCACAAAATAAACTTTTCAATGATCTTTCATATGAGCGTATGACAGCTCAACTCTGGTCTGCATGAAGAGGGATTTCCCTCCCCCCGTCCCCCTGAGAAATGAGAAAAATCCCATCAGACTGACGGTTGTGTAGTTTCCCTCAGTGACACTGAAATGAGACAGGAAGAACAGGGCAGGTGTCACATTACCCACGTTAATAAAAACATTGCAGACTGTCTCAATACCTTTCCTGTTTTACACCTTGATCATGTGATCTAACAGCACTTCTATGACTATGTAAAACCATTCACAGATTACATGCCTTTATGGTAATCATGATTATCTGACATTGCACCCTATTTGTCGCAGGGAAGCTTAAAAAGCACTGAAATCTTGTTTCTTTCAATTTTATTTTCCATTTTTGACAATGTTTCAAACTGCTCTCATAGCTACTGTGGCAGTACTTTCATCTGTAGGTAAGAGTTTTTAATTTTCCTTCATGTGGCTCATCTTTACATCTAGAGAGAGAGAGAAAAAACTTTTTCATTTTTAAATCTATTTTAGGTGGGGTTGTCTCCTCTCTCCTCATCCAGCAACACCCGACAGACCTGCAACTACATGTCAAAGACATGGAAGCCAGACTTTATTGTCACCATGGTGATAGTAGCTATCAATTAATGTATTGGTACCAGCAAAAGACCACTGGAGCCATGGACCTAATTGGAATGCGGAATTATGACAGTGGAAAACCTGAGGAAAATTTTCCTCGATTTAGTCTAATTGGCGATGCTCGGAAAAATGTCACACTGTTGATCTCCAACATAACTGCTGATGACAGTGCAGTGTATTATTGTGCTGCCAGTATGGCACAGAGGTTAAAATCAGCTTGTTGCCCTGACAAAAACTGCATTTACAAAATGGCAGGCTATATTTCATTATGATTAAAAAGATAATGATATTGATAACACTTCTTCAACATTGATTAACTACTTTAACACACTTCAACATTAATTAAATACTTTAAAATACAGGTTTGCTCAAAATGACATTAAGCATTAAGTGTCCTTTGTCCGTTTTCCTCACAGATCTGGTAATCTTTCTGTTTGGTGAAAGTGGCAATCTACATTCAGATACATTCACTGCATGGGTGTACAGGTAAGCTTCATGACAGCTGTTCAGAGGTTCTATCTGTCAATGTCCAACCAAACACGCATATTTAATCGGCTCTGCTGAACAACTAAAATAATTGAACACTGAGTGAGTGAGTGTCACATTATGACATTATTCCCCCTCCCTTCCCCCTGCAAACAAAAACACAAAAGCTATCAACTGCTTGTGCCTCTCGCTCTGCTTTCTCTCTCTTTGGAAGAACCTTGCATCTCGTCTTCCAACAAGCACTAGTGGTTATACAGTGGTCTATCAAAGACAAAGAAGCCAGAGTTCATTGTTGTCATGGTGATAAAAACTATACATGCATTGGTTCTACTTAAAAGTGCTGTTTAAAAGTAAAAGGTGATACTCTTTAGATACAAAAATGACACCAGCATTTAAACATGATTGTAGCGATGACCTTGATGAAGGCGTAAGCCGAAACGTTTGCATAACGAAGTTCAGAGTGTGCCACAAGACTTTTTTCCTTCTTACAAGTTTTAGTTTAATCATGGTGTGCCCTTCACAGGGTATGCATTTACAAACTAAGAAATTACTGTACTTTACTGTAAATGACCATTAAAAAAATTTATATGAGGAAAGCTTCAGAATACCAAAAGAGTAATTGTGGTTGCCTAGAGATGAGATTTCCAGTGAGCTCAGACTGAGGGTTGTGTAGTTTCCCTCAATGACACTGAAATGAAAGAGGGAAGAGCAGGGGAGGTGTCACACCGTCAATCACACGATCACAGACTGTCTCAATACCTTTCCTGTTTCACGTCTTGGTCATGTGATCTACAAGCACTTCTGCGACTATGTAAAGCCATTTACAGATTGCATGCGTTCAAACTTGTTAGCCAGGTGAGAGTTGCCCTTGAAGGAATCATGATTATCCAACATTTTCCATCGCATTTGTCCCATGGAGGTGCTTAAAACGTGCTGAAATCCTGTTTCTTTGTTCTTTATTTGAAAAATTCCCCTCCATTTTTTGACAATGTTTCAAATTACTCTCATAGCCACTGTGGCAGTACTTTCATCTTTAGGTAATAGTTTTTTCTTCCAATGGCTAATCTTTACATCTACGAAAAACAACAACAAAACAAAACCTTTTGTTTTTTTATTCTATTTAGGTGGGGTCCTGGCTTCTCTCCTCATCCAACAATACCCGACAGACCTGCAACTATATGTCAAAGACAAGGAAGCCAGACTTTATTGTTACCATGGTGATAGTAGCTATCAATACATGTATTGGTACCAGGCAAAAGACCACTGGATCCATGGACCTAATTGGAATGCGGAGCTTTGATAGTGGTGAACCTGAGAAAACATTTCCTCGATTTAGTCTAATTGGCGATGCTCGGAAAAATGTCACACTGTTGATCTCCGATATAACTGCTGATGACAGTGCAGTGTATTATTGTGCTGCCAGTATGGCACAGAGGTTCAAATCATCTTGTTCCCCTGACAAAAACCCACATTCCCCTCACAGCTGAAGCATATCTGTCACATTATGTGTATTCATTAAAGACTGCATTTACAAAATAGAGGCTGTTTAATTATGATTAAAAATATATTGATAATTCAACATTAATTAACTACTTTAAAAAAAATTATAACATATTTGTTAGTCATTAGCAATCACATAATAACTTATTCAACATGAGCTTATTCTACCCATAGACCATTACTAACAATTTCTCCAAAATAAACTCCTACTGCATGAGTGACTGTGATAGACATGAGATTCCCTGTGAACTGAGTGGCGGCTGTGGCATTGAAATGAGCGAAAAAGACCAGGGCAGGTGTCATATACTACCCCACATCATCTGTGCCAATTGGGTTTCATTTTTCAAATGCCCACTCTGTTCTTGTCTTTGTAATAAGGATAAGCAGTTGTTGTGTTGCCATTCTTGGATTACACTCAGTATAACAACAGGAGATAATCTATTGCACAGCACAGGGCATTTCTGTGCAGTGTCAGTGCACAATATGTATCACGCACTGAGCATGTGATCTGCATCTCTGTGACTATATAAACCCATATATAGATGACCTGCCTTCAAACCTGTCAGTGTATTGACTTGTCTTTGAGGGACTCATGATTATCTGACATTTCCCATCCCATTTGTCCCACAGGTGCTTAATCAATGCGGAACTCTTGAGTCTAGTTCTTTGTTTAATTTTCATTTTCAGTTTTTCACTATGTCTCAAACTGCTCTCACAGCCATTGTGACTGTACTTTTGTCAGTAGGTAAGCTTTATTATTGGTCTTTAGGTGTAAAGTGGTAAATTTTTGGTTCTAGAAAAATACTTTTTTTTTTTTTATTCTACCTTAGGTGGAGTACTTGCCTCTCTCCTTGTCCAGCAAAACCCGGCAGACCTGCAACTATATGTCAAAGACAAGGAAGCAAAACTTTATTGTCACCATGGTGATACTAACTATCCATACATGAACTGGTACCAGCAAAAGACAACAGGATCCATGGATCTGATCGGACTACTGCAATTCAA
This sequence comes from Sardinella longiceps, assembly GCA_027497455.2. Classification (NCBI taxonomy): domain Eukaryota; kingdom Metazoa; phylum Chordata; class Actinopteri; order Clupeiformes; family Clupeidae; genus Sardinella; species Sardinella longiceps. Next base: position 8,156 of record JAODXP020009676.1, on the reverse strand, counting down.
AAGTGGCAAAGCTGAGGAAAATTTTACTCGGTTTACTCTAAGTGGCGATGCTCAGAAAAATGCCATACTTTTAATCTCCAACATAACTGCTGATGACAGCGCAGTGTATTATTGTGCTGCCAGTATGGCACAGAGGTTCAAATAAGCCTGTTGCCCTGACAAAAACCCACATTCCCCTCACAGCTGAAGCACAGAGTCACTAGTCACATCTATCAAGAGAGTAGTCATTAAAAGAAGAGGTTTAATGTCATAATTTATAAACAAATCTTATACATTGGGATTAATGGGTTGTGATTCATCAGACATAAATATTTTTTATTGAATACAGTATATTTCTGCATTATTGTATACTATCACATGACATAAAAAAAAATCCTTCATTCTGGATAGATGGACATTGCAACCTTCACATTCTTTTCAATGAATTATGAGACTGACTGTACACATTTTGTATTTATATTTTCAATATGCCTGTCCTTTTATACACCTCTTTTTCGCTAGGGGGCAATGTTTTAATTTACCTAAAAACTCAGTGACATATTTGATATTTTTCTTTTCTCTACCAGTAAGAAATTGACAAAATACCAGACATGTTATTTTGTCACTCTTCATACTAAGCATCCTTGGTGAGTTAATATTATGTCATCTTTCAATGTTATCTTTCAAGTGAGGGGGGGGGGGGGTGATTTTGTGTTTTACACAGGATCTTCACTGACTTGGAGTTTTAACAAGAATCAGTCTTGGACAATCCACAGTACAGCTTCTCAGGGGAAACTGAGCATAAAGCTGTTATCACTCATGACTACCGGTCTGTGTATTTCTGTGCCATAAACAATGGCGCGCTGCACATAGTGCCATAGACTGTCTCAATGCCTCTACCTAAATATCATGCTGTGGTTATATGATCTTCCAGCAACTGTGAAATATGACTTTTCCACCCCAACTGCACTCACTGCCTGATAATATCTTGGTTCTGTAAACTCTGAGATAATGTGCTTGACAAACCCTAGCGGTAGACAATAGTTTTTCAGGGTTGGGCCTCTCTCACCTCTGCGACTATGTTGAGCCATTTATAGATGACATGCCTACAAACTTTTAAGAGTATGAGAGCCTTTTGAGAGTTGTAGAGGTTCTTAATTGGTGCTGAACTCTTGAGTCCAGTTCTTTGTTAGATTTTTATTTTCCACTTTTTGAAAATGTCTCAAACTGCTCTTATAGCCACTGTATAGCTGTGCTTTCATCTGTAGGTAAGCTGTATGGTTTCTCTTCATGTGTACAGTAACAAAGGTACATCTTCTTTAGGGGGAGAACAATGAAATCTTTTTTTGAAATTCGGCCTTAGGTGCCCTCCTCATCCAGCAAAAACCGACAGACCTGCAACTACATGTGAAAGACCAGGAAGCCAGACTTTATTGTCACCATGGTGATAGTAGCTATTACTACATGTTCTGGTACCAGCAAAAGACAACAGGAGCCATGGATCTAATCGGAATGCTGCAAAATGATAGATATACACCAGAGGGAAATTTTGCTCGCTTTAGTGTAAGGGGCGATGCTCGAGAAAATGTCACACTGTTGATCTCCAACATAACTGCTGATGACAGTGCAGTGTATTATTGTGCTGCCAGTATGGCACAGAGGTTCAAATCAGTTTGATGCCCTGACAAAAACCCACATTCCCCTCACAGCTGAAGCAACTCACTTTTATTTTGTGATTCATCAACTGTAAATTACTTTTAAAATCATCAATCTACATTGGTAACACATTATATTATTATTAGCAAACACATATTCAACATTAATTAAACTGAACCACAAGTGACCTTCGACTGTAGGCTCTATGTCTCCGTAGGCACGAGACAAACATTGAGTCAAAGAAACAACTGCTCACTCTGTTCTTGTGCTTGTAATAAGGCTCACTGCCATTGTTTTGTTGCAATTCTAATACTCAGTATGGCCAGTATTCTCCCAGGTTCATAAGAAAATAAAAAAAAACCTCTCAGCTAAGCACTTTTTTGGACTTAAGCAGCTGAGAGAATACCACCATATACGTCATTTTAGGAGATCACGCCTTTACCATGTGATCTACCAACACTTCTGTAACTATATGTAGCCTACAGACACCTTCAAACTTGTTAGCCTTTTAGTCGCCTTTGAGGCCTCACGAATATCTGACATTTCCAAACTCATTTGTCGCAAAGGTGCTTAAAATGTGCTGAACTCTTGATTAGCCTATTTGTTTAAATTTTATTTTTTTATTTTTTATTTTTTTGGACAATGTCTCAAACCACTCTCATAGCTACTGTGGCTGTACTTTCATCTGTAGGTAGGCTAAGCTTAATGATTTCTCTTCAGGTGTAAAGTATCAAATTTTTGTTCCAGGAAAACAACTTTTTTTTCCAATTCTGCCTTAGGTGGAGTCTTTGCCTCTCTCTTTGTCCAGCAAAACCCAACAGACCTGCAACTATATGTCAAAGACAAGGAAGCTAGACTTTATTGCCACCATGGTGATAGTAGCTATTTCTACATGTTCTGGTACCAGCAAAAGACAACAGGAGCCATGGATCTAATCGGAATGCTGCAATATGAGAGATACACACCTGAGGGAAATTTTGCTCGGTTTAGTGTAAGTGGCGATGCTCGAGAAAATGTCACACTGTTGATCTCCAACATAACTGCTGATGACAGTGCAGTGTATTATTGTGCTGCCAGTAAGGCACAGAGGTTGAAATCAGCTTGTTCCCCTAACAAAAACCCACATTCCCCTCACAGCTGAAGCATATCTGGTACAATGTTTTTAATCATTAAAAACTTGTACATAAATGTAGACTATAATTATGAAAAAAATGTCTTATTTCTCAACTGTATTTTGTAATTTATCAGATGTAAATTACTTTTCAAAGCATTAACCTATATTGGTGACACTTTATACAGTAGCAATAGCATTAGCACACACTCACAGTATTCAACTTACAGTATTCAACATTAATTAACTTCGTCAAATTGATAATACTGTATATTAGCCATTCTTACAGCCTAGTTATCACAGAAAAGAAATTTCATGCAGCATCCAGAGGTTCTTAGGCATTACAAATCACTTAGGCCTACTGCATTTTGCATGAACTTATTCAAGCCATTAACAAAAATCTCCAGTATAAACTCCTAATTACTGTGATAAGTAAGCATGCAGTTGGTTGAGTCATCCAAATCTTTGGTTAATTTCCCAGTCTTTTCCCTGCTCTCTCTCTCTCTCTCTCTCTCTCTCTCTCTCTCTGAACTCAGTAATAATAAAACAATAAAAATACATTCATAAAAGCTCTCAGTGATAAAAGACTATATGGGCGTACACACACACACACACACACACACACACACACACACACACACACACACACACACACACACACTTGCTTCAAATGCTCACTCTGTCATACTTGTAGGCCTAATAAGACTCACAGCAATTGTTTTGTTCCAATTCTAGGGAAATAATCAGTACAGTACATTAAGAAAATAGTCAGCAAAGCACATCACTGTGCATTTCTGTGCAGTAAGCAGAGGGCACAAGATCACTGATTGTCTAAATGCCTTTCCTGTATCTTGCCTTAATCATGTGATTTACCATCACCTCTGCTACTAACCTTTGAGGTGCCTTTGAGAAAATCTGACATTTCCCATCTCATTTGTCCCAGAGGTGTTTAAAAGGTGCTGAAATTTGTTTGATTTTTATTTTCCATTTCTTGACAATGTTTCAAACTGCTCTCATAGCCACTGTGGCTGTACTTTCATCTGTAGGTAAGCTTTATGATTTCACTTCACATGGCTAATCTTTGCATCTGGAAAAAAAGAGAAAACCCTTTTTTATTTGTTTTCAATTTTACCTAGGTGGGGTCCTCACCGTAATGTTTTTTTCTTCCAATGGCTAACCTTTACATCTAGAAACAACAACAACAACAACAACAACAAACTTTTGTTTTTTATTCTATTTAGGTGAGGTCCTGGCTTCTCTCCTCATCCAACAATACCCAACAGACCTGCAAATATATGTCAAAGACCAGGAAGCCAGACTTTATTGTTACCATGGTGATGGTGGCTATGCCTACATGTACTGGTACCAGCAAAGGACAAAAGGAGCCCTGAAACTGATAATAGTGAGGCAATATGCATATGACAGATACACACATGAGGAAAATCGGTTTAGTCTAAGTGGCGATATACGAACCAATGTCACACGGTTGATCACCAACATAACTGCTGATGACAGCGCAGTGTATTATTGTGCTTCCAGTAGGCTATGACACAGAGGTTCAAAACTGTTTTTCCCCTGACAGAAACATTCCCCTCACAGCTTCATAGGATGTGAGGGTGACACTTTATTTGAAGGTACCATCATAAGACTAACATGACACTGTCATTAACTATGACATGACGTTGTCAAGAATCTGTCATAAACTTTATAAACCTGTCATGACTATTACATACCCTAACCTTAACCCTAAACTTAAAGGAAAATACCGGAGCATAGCCCTGCTGCACGAGCCTTCAAACAACGCGAACACGAGACACTTTACATTGAGTCAATGTAACCTCAGATCGGTTTCCAAGAGTCAGGTCCCATTGATTCAGTGTAAAGTGCCTGTTCGCTTCTGAGTTCGCGTTCGGTCTGTGCTGTACCAAATTATTTTGTTCCACTCGCTAACTAGCACATTTAGCAAGCTCTTTCAACAGGGCTATGCTTGAATTCACTCCGGTATTTTCCTTTAACCCTAACCATGACAAATACCGGGTGACACTTAATGACAGAAGTCATGACAGGTGAATAAAGTTTATGACAGAATCATGACAACATCATGTCATAGTTAATGACAGTATCATGTCAGTCTTATGATGGTACCTTCAAATAAAGTGTAACCTAATAATGAAAGTGAACTTTGACTGTAGGCTCTATGTCTCCACAGACGTGAGTCAAGCGTTTAGTCAATTGCTCTGTTCTTGTACTTGTAATAGGGCTCACAATTTTTCAGAGATAGTCACTTGTGCATCTCTGCACAAGTGTCAGGGCACAAGATCTGTCTCAGTGCCTTTCCTGTAGCACGCCTACGCCTTGATCATGTGATCTACGAAGCTGTGACTATGTAAAACTATTTACAAATGACGCCTTCAAATTTGTTACCCTTTGAGTTGCCTTTAAAGGATTTATGAATAACTGCCATTTCCTGTCTCATTCCTATCTCCCACAGGTCCTCAAAAGCTGCTGAACTCTTTTTATGATTCTTTGTTCTTTGTTTGAATTTATTTTCCATTTTTTTTGACAATGTATAAAACTGCTCTCATATCCACTGTGGCTGTACTTTCATCTGTAGGTAAGCTTTATTTCTCTTCAGGTGTAAAGTGTCTAATTTTTGTTTCAAGAAAAATAGTTGTTTTTTTCTATCCTAGGTGGAGTCCTTGCCTCTCTCCTTGTCCAGCAAAACCCAACAGACCTGCAATTATATGTCAAAGACAAGGAAGCAAAATTTTATTGTTACCATGGTGATACTAGCTATAACTTCATGTACTGGTACCAGCAAAAGACAACAGGATCCATGGACCTGATCGGATTTCTGCAATATGAAAGATACACACCTGAGAAAAAGTTTGAAACTCGGTTTAATCTAACTGGCCACACTCACAAAAATGTCACACTGATAATCTCCAGCATAACTGCTGATGACAGCGCAGTGTATTATTGTGCTGCCAGTATGGCACAGAGGTTCAAATCAGCTTGTTCCCCTGACAAAAACCCACATTCCCCTCACAGCTAAATGATGGTGCAATTACATTGTGTTTGTGGATTTATATGAGGCTAGACTATGCTATTTAATTGCTATTTAATTATGATGAATGTCTTATTACTTAACTATATTTTTTGTGATTCATCAGATCTAAATTAATTTTTAAAATCATTAACCTGTAAGTAACACTTTATATTAGAACACGTATACAAAATTAATTAGCCATATCAAAAATAAATAAATAAATAAACATTTCATAGTCTTTACAAATTCCGTATTCTTCACAAGCTTATCCTAGCCATAGTAGACCATTAGCTTAACCTGACAAGCATGCTATTTAAAAGGTATAGTCTGGCATCGATCAATAGACTGAACTCAATCCTGGGCGGAGCCCAACATGGAACCAGCGATTATTTTATAAACTGTAAAAGCAACAGGATGGTGCTACAACCACTCAGAGGAGTGACAAAGATGTAAGCGTCGGTTCAAAAGACGTACTCACTTTATCATTTCTGGACATAGTTATAATAGGTGGATCTCTGGACAGTAAGTGTCAGAGCACAGGTCACTGACTGTCTCAATGCCTTTCCTGTATTATGCCTTGATCATGTGATCTGCCAGCACCTCTGCGACTATATACACCTACAGACAACGTGCCTTCAAAGTCTTTTGAACCTTTTGAGAATTGTCATTGAGGAAATCAGAATGGTTATCTGACTTTTCCCCTCCCGGAGGTGCTTAAAAGTTGCTGAACTCTTGGGTCTGTTCTTTGTTTGATTTTATTTTCCAATTTTTTTACAATGTCTCATACTGTTCTCATCACTACTGTGGCTGTTCTTCTGTCCGTAGGTAAGCTGTGTTGTGTCTCCTTGTGTATAAAGCAGCTAATACTTGCATCTAGGGGGAAAAAAAACAAATATAATTTTTTATAATTCTTCCATAGGTGGAGTCCTCACCTTTCTCATCATCCAGCAAAAACCAGACCCTCCAGGATTTCGCGATGTTGCGATTTGCAACTTCAATGCAACTTCAAACAATCCCCGCCACTTCATCGCGGCCATGCAATTTTGAGGAATCACCGCACCTTTCCCGCAACTTCCTGGAAGGTTTCTCGAAATATCACCTATCACTCGCGAGTGAAAGATCAACGGGTGCAGAGCTTTTCCTGCTCCTTGTTTTGCGGTGCAAATATTACTGATCATTTAGGCTATTGCCATTTACGTTACGTTTCTGTTATGAGACAAGTGTTACCTTAAATTACGCATTGGACTGAATGAGCTCTCTTCCGTTGCGCGCGTCTCTCTCTCTCTCCCTCTCCCTCTCCCTCCATGTGTGCGCGCGAGTGTGGATTCCAAAAGCATAAGTTATCTAAATGACGAATTCAGGCGGAGTTGAAAGTTATTGGTAATGTAGGCTACTGTAGAACTAGCTCCACGAAAAATTCGACAAAATTGATTTTCACCGAGCCCCCTTTGTCAAAGGACACTAAACACATTAAGTTGGTTCCCATTCTTAGGTCTATCAGAATTCAGAACAGTCACTTTTTTCGGTTTGTGTAAGCTAGCCTGCATCTTTTCCATGTTTTAAGATATCAAATCCTGTTTTGGCTTGTATGAAGTACAAAGCTTATTAGATGGCTTTTATATTTTTGCATTAAAATTAAGCAGATTTTTTTTCAGCCAAGTAATTGCCACACAGTTATTTATTGTATGACAAACAGTACAGCTCTTGTCTTGCTTCTTGCTGTGGAACTGCTTCACTTGTAGCTTCTAAATATATAAATAGTGCTAGCTCCCTGGCAATGGCTTCATATTAGGTATACCACAGTTTTACTAATGCTTAGTCACAGTCTACTAGTGCAATCAATCAAGCCCAATATGGTTTAGGTTATGGTAATGAATATGATGAAGCGGAAGATTATGACATGCAACAACCACTCCCTCCTTTGCTTCAAAGCAGCACTTTCATCACTATTTCAGATATATTTTTAATATAATATTTTGTTCTGGTTTACAGATGAACATGTAGTCATGTAAAGGGTTGATAACTAAAATAATTGCCATCAGCCATCTATGATGTGCATTCTGCAGTTCTAGATGGTAAACAACCTCAAGATAAAAGAAAACCTATAGTTGCAATATGGCATTGTTCACTGCATAGCTATACCACCTACCATCATCAAACACATCAAAATGTGCTGCTTTAAAAAAAAAAAAAAAAAAACGCAACTTTCCGCAACTTTTCCTGGCCCCTGCAATTTTCTCGCAATAAAATGCCTAAAATCAGCGCAACTTCTGCCGCAACTTTTCAGAAAATCTGCCGCGAAATCAAGCATTTTCGATCGCAACAATCACAAAAAAGGCCCGCGAAATCCTGGGGGACTGA
>JAODXP020009675.1:0-14721 GCA_027497455.2 Sardinella longiceps | reverse complement strand
TTAGTTGAGGTACGGGTAGTTGAGTAACGGATGACTGAGGAGGGGTAGATTTTATTCTCGCCTTTCTTGTGCCATGGTCCTCGGTCTGCGAGGCTGTGATGTCCCGCGAGTAAAGAGGAATGGAACTTGTCTTTCGCCGGTTGTGGGTTTTTGGGGATCTACCACATCGGGGTCGCGAGCGCCGCTCTGCTGGAACGAGCCCCTGAGTTCGTCACCGGAGCCACGAGACTTTACGGAGCCTCGGCAGGAGCGCTGACCGCGGCAGTGCTCGCGTGTGGTGCCTCCGTAGGTAAAGATAACGTTAAGCGCGAGGCGCGGCTCTATGTTGCGCAACAGTCGTGTTAACTAAACTCTGAGAACTTTGAGATGCTTCTGATTGCATCTCCTGTTTCTCTAACAATCTAATCCATTTCTGTAGTCTAAAAATAATCTAATCGATTTGTGTAGTAAAAGTGATAAACTGCTGATAGGCTTGCAGAAAAGTCTGAATCAATAACACTAAGCCCACTAGATTGCTTCTGTTATTCTTAAAAACTCCAGTGACTTCAACTAAATAACATTTCAATTAATGTAAAAATCAACACAGATGTTCTCTAGGCTAATTGGCCGCTATGCAGACTAATGACAGAGAGAATGCTGTTGAGCTGTCGTGCAAATATGCTACTTGTTTGGAGGTCTCTAGATAGCGATCTGTTCCTCTCATCCGTGTTGTCCCCATTTCAGCTACAGTCATCTCTTGCTGTCTATGCTGTCTCTAGATATATACTGTAATCATCTCTTGCTGTTTATAGGTATATACTGTAATCATCTCTTGCTGTCTATAGGTGTATACTGTAATATTCTATTGCTGTCTATAGGTGTATACTGTAATATTCTATTGCTGTCTATAGGTGTATACTGTAATATTCTATTGCTGTCTATAGGTATATACTGTAATATTCTATTGCTGTCTATAGGTGTATACTGTAATATTCTATTGCTGTCTCTGCTCTCTCTCTGCCTCTATGCTCACTTCAGTTGGCTTGTGTGTTGGAAGGGAAATCATTTATTGGATCACTGGCCACGTCTGTAACCCACTGTATGTTTACTTGTGTAGTGAAATGTGTGTGTGTGTGTGTGTGTCTGTTTAGTTGTGGAGTGAAATGTGTGTGTGTGTGTGTGTGTGTGTGTGTGTGTGTCTGTTTAGTTGTGGAGTGAAATGTGTGTGTGTGTCTGTGTGTATGTTTAGTTGTGGAGTGAAATGTGTGTGTGTGTGTGTGTGTGTGTGTGTGTGTCTGTGTATGTTTAGTTATGTAGTGAAATGTGTGTGTGTGGTGTGTGTGTGTGTGTGTGTGTATGTTTAGTTGTGTAGTGAAATGTGTGTGTGTGTGTGTGTGCGTCTGTGTATGTTTAGTTGTGTAGTGAAATGTGTGTGTGTGCGTCTGTGTATGTTTAGTTGTGTAGTGAAAGTGTGTGTGTGTGTGTGTGTGTGCGTCTGTGTATGTTTACTTGTGTAGTGAAATGTGTGTGTGCGCCTGTGTTGTGTGTTTAGTTGTGTAGTGAAATGTGTGTGTGTGTGTGCGCCTGTGTTGTGTATGTGTGTGTGTGTGTGTGTGTGTCCGTAGCTAAGTGCTATGAAGATGTGTTTGCTCTGGCCCAGGAGGCTCGGAGTCGTAATCTGTATATGTGTGTGTGTGTGTGTGTGTGTGTGTGTGTGTTATGTAGCTAAGTGCTGTGAGGATGTGCTTGCCCTGGTTCAGGAGGCTCGGAGTCGTAATCTGTATGTGTGTGTGTGTGTGTGTGTGTGTGTGTGTGTATGTAGCTAAGTGCTGTGAAGATGTGCTGGCTCTAGCCCAGGAGGCTCGGAGTCGTAATCTGGGTCCGCTGCATCCGTCCTTTAACCTGGTGAAGGTCATGCGCTCCGGACTTCAGCGGAATCTCCCTGCCGATGCTCACACACTCGCCTCGGGGCGCCTGTGTGTGTCGCTCACGCGTGTGTCTGACGGGAGGAACGTCCTCGTGTCCCACTTCCAGTCCAGAGACGAACTCATACAGGTAACACACACACACACACACACACACACACAGAACCACCTGTGACTGTCTTCCCCTATGTCTGTCTCAGGCACTGATCTGTCTGTCTATGTGTGTGTGTGTGTGTGTGTATGTCTGTCTGTCTATGTGTGTGTGTGTGTGTGTGTGTGTCTGTCTGTCTGTCTGTCTGTCTGTCTCTATCTATCTATCTATCTATCTATCTATCTATCTATCTATCTATCTGTCTGTCTGTCTGTCTATCTATGTGTGTGTGTGTGTCCCTCTAGGTTCTGATCTGTAGCTGTTTTATCCTCGTCCCCTGTGGACTGTGTGTGTGTGTGTGTGTGTGTGTGTGTGTCTATAGGCTCTGATCTGTAGCTGTTTTATCCCCGTCTACTGTGGACTGTTTCCTCCCAGCTTTCAGGGCGTGGTGAGTAGCTTTCTACACAGTTCTGCACACACACACACACACACTCACACACAGATACACACACACACACACACATACACAGATACACATTTACACACACACACACACACATACACAGATACACATTTACACACACACACACACAGACAGACAGACAGACACACCACACACAGGGTCAGTGTTGTTGTAGCTCCAGGGTGTAGGCCAGTGAATGTGGTTGACAGCGTGATCTTCACACGCATAATGGCAGCATGACTTGTGCTGCGCTGCTTTAGGTTAGAACATACACACACTTACACGCACACACACACACACACACACACACACTCACAAGTTAATGATAGCAGCATGACAGAGCTGGAACATTCTGTTCTTACAGTCTACATGAACACACACACACACACACACACACACACACACACACACACACACACACGTAAACATGAGTTACTCTCTCAGGTCATAGGGCCTATACAAATAGATAAGGACTCCTATAAGTAAACAGACACACACACACACATGAACATGAGTCACTCTCACTCTCTCAGGTCATATACAAATACATAAGGACTCCTATGGTAAGTAAACACACACGCACACACACACACACACACACACACACACACACACTGCACACACACACACACACACGCACACACACACACACACATAATGGAATGAAGTGTGCAGTTACAGTAACAGAGAGAGGTGTAGACCACACAAATCCACACTGATGTTTAATACACGCCGTAGCACATTTTACTAGAGTCCTATGGCACTAGCCCTCACCCTGTGTATAGAAACTGACTAGTTTAGTTGCTATGGCACTCTTGCTAACGTGTTTAGTTTAGTTTAGTTGCTATGGCACTCTTGCTAATGTGTTTAGTTTAGTCTAGTATGGAAACTGACTAGTTTAGTTGATATGGCACTCTTGCTAACGTGTTTAGTTTAGTTTAGTATGGAAACTGACTAGTTTAGTTGCTATGGCACTCTTGCTAACGTGTTTAGTTTAGTATGGAAACTGACTTTAGTTTAGTTGCTATAGCACTCTTGCTAACGTGTTTATAAGTTTAGTTTAGTATGGAAACTCACTTTAGTTGCTAACGTGTTTATAAGTTTAGTTTAGTATGGAAACTGACTAGTTTACAAACTATGGCACTCTTGCTAACGTGTTTATAAGTTTAGTTTAGTATAGAAACTGACTAGTTTACAAGCTATGGCACTCTTGCTAATGTGTTTAGTTTAGTTTAGTATGGAAACTGACTAGTTTAGTTGCTATGGCACTCTTGCTAACGTGTTTAGTTTAGTTTAGTATGGAAACTGACTAGTTTAGTTGCTATGGCACTCTTGCTAACGTGTTTAGTTTAGTATGGAAACTCACTTTAGTTGCTATGGCACTCTTGCTAACGTGTTTATAAGTTTAGTTTAGTATAGAAACTGACTTTAGTTGCTATGGCACTCTTGCTAACGTGTTTATAAGTTTAGTTTAGTATGGAAACTGACTAGTTTAGTTGCTATGGCACTCTTGCTAACGTGTTTAGTTTAGTTTAGTTGCTATGGCACTCTTGCTAACGTGTTTATAAGTTTAGTTTAGTATGGAAACTGACTTCAAAATAGGCTGAAAATCTCCCAATGCTGTAAATTTGGTTGGCAGTTGTCTTGACTCAGTGGTGCTGTTGGCGTTGATTTCTTTGTAGCCAGGCGAATGCTAGTTCAGAATTATTAACATTTTCAGAAGCGATACTGTTTTTTTGTTTTGGCTATTGTATACCCTTTTTCTGTAGGTTAAAGATAAATTAGGTGCTAAGGAACTGAAATGAACAATTTTACCCTTAAATGACAGAATACCAGTCGTCCCTCTATGAATTGCATTGTTTGGTTTACACATTGTTAACAAATTGCTTCTCTACCCCTACAGTGTTATATTGAAGGGGCCATTAGTAATAATTATGTGTGTGTGTGTAGCGTTATGTAGATGGGGGCATCAGTGATAATTTACCCCTGGCGGGGCAGAAGGACACCATCAGTATCTCCCCGTTCTCCGGCGAGAGCGACATCTGCCCCCGAGACGCTTCGTCCTTCAGCTTCCACGAGCTCCGCCTCACCAACACCAGCATTCAGATCAACCTCGAGAACATGTACCGCCTGAGCCGGGCACTCTTCCCTCCGGAACCCACGGTAAAGTAGAACTTAGAACTTAGAACACAGAACATGTGAGCAGAGCTGAGCAATGTACCAGAATGGATATAATATGCTGTTGTGTGTGTGTGTGTGTGTAGTGTGTGTGTGTGTTGCAGGTATTGGCAGAGATGTGCCAGAATGGATATAATATATATGTGTGTGTGTGTGTGTGTGTGTTGCAGGTATTGGCAGAGATGTGCCAGAATGGATATAATATATGTGTGTGTGTGTGTGTGTGTGTGTGTTGCAGGTATTAGCAGAGATGTGCCAGAATAGATATAATATATATGTGTGTGTGTGTGTGTGTGTTGCAGGTATTAGCAGAGATGTGCCAGAATAGATATAATATATATGTATATAGTGTGTGTGTGTGTGTGTGTGTGTGTGTGTGTGTGTGTGTGTGTGTGTGTGTGTGCAGGCGTTGTCAGAGATGTGCCAGAATGGATATAATATATATGTGTGTGTGTGTGTGTTGCAGGTATTAGCAGAGATTTGCCAGAATAGATATAATATATGTGTGTGTGTGTGTGTGTGTGTGTTGCCGGTATTAGCAGAGATGTGCCAGAATGGATATAATATATGTGTGTGTGTGTGTGTTGGCAGGTATTAGCAGAGATGTGCCAGAATGGATATAATATATATGTGTGTGTGTGTGTGTGTGTGTGTGTGTTGCAGGTATTAGCAGAGATGTGCCAGAATAGATATAATATATGTGTGTGTGTGTGTGTGTGTGTGTGTGTGTGTGTGTGTGTGTGTGTGTTGCAGGCATTAGCAGAGATGTGCCAGAATGGATATAATGACGCCATGCGTTTCCTGCAGGAGAACAGTGAGTCCCCACCCCCACACACACACACATACAAATACACACACACACGCCCAACACCATAATCTTACACCCCCCCACACACAACCCCATCACCATCATCTTCAAGGTCGTTTAGCTTGCTAACTAGCCTTATTCATACCACAGCTGTTTAGCTTGCTAACTAGCCATATTCATACCAAGGCCGTTTAGCTTGTTAACTAGCCTTATTCATACCACAGCTGTTTAGCTTGTACTAGCCATATTCATACCAAGGCCGTTTAGCTTGCTAACTAGCCTTATTCATACCAAGGCCGTTTAGCTTGCTATCTAGCCTTATTCATACCACAGCCCTTTAGCTTGCTAACTAGCCATATTCATACCACAGCTGTTTAGCTTGCTAACTAGCCTTATTCATACCAAGGCCGTTTAGCTTGCTATCTAGCCTTATTCATACCACAGCCGTTTAGCTTGCTAACTAGCCATATTCATACCACAGCCGTTTAGCTTGCTAACTAGCCTTATTCATACCACAGCCGTTTAGCTTGCTAACTAGCCTTATTCATACCACAGCCGTTTAGCTTGTTAACTAGCCTTATTCATACCAAGGCTGTTTAGCTTGTTAACTAGCCTTATTCATACCACAGCTGTTTAGCTTGCTAACTAGCCTTATTCATACCAAGGCCGTTTAGCTTGTTAACTAGCCTTATTCATAGCACAGCTGTTTAGCTTGCTAACTAGCCTTATTCACTAGCACAGCTTTTTAGCTTGCTAACTAGCCTTATTCATACCAAGGCTGTTTAGCTTGTTAATTAGCCTTATTCATACCACAGCTGTTTAGCTTGCTAACTAGCCTTATTCATACCAAGGCCGTTTAGCTTGCTAACTAGCCTTATTCATACCACAGCTGTTTAGCTTGCTAACTAGCCTTATTCATACCACAGCTGTTTAGCTTGCTAACTAGCTTGCTAACTAGCCTTATTCGTAGCCATATTAATTCCTCTTCATTCCTCTTGTAGTGAGTGTGTGTAAACGCATAAGAGTGCTTGTGTGTGAGTGTAAGAGCATAAGAAACACTGTGTGTGTTAACGCATAAGAGTACTTGTGTGTGAGTGTAAGAAAGACTGTGTGTGTTAACGCATAAGAGTACTTGTGTGTGAGTGTAAGAAAGACTGTGTGTGTTAACGCATAAGAGTGCTTGTGTGTGAGTGTAAGTCCATAAGAAAGACTGTGTGTAAACGTATAAGAGTGCTTGTGTGTGAGTGTAAGAAAGACTGTGTGTGTTAACGCATAAGAGTACTTGTGTGTGAGTGTAAGACCATAAGAAAGACTGTGTGTGTTAACACATAAGAGTGCTTGTGTGTGAGTGTAAGACCATAAGAAAGACTGTGTGTGTTAACTCATAAGAGTTCTTGTGTGTGAGTGTAAGAAAGACTGTGTGTGTTAACGCATAAGAGTGCTTGTGTGTGAGTGTAAGACCATAAGAAAGACTGTGTGTGTTAACTCATAAGAGTTCTTGTGTGTGAGTGTAAGAAAGACTGTGTGTGTTAACGCATAAGAGTTCTTGTGTGTGAGTGTAAGACCATAAGAAAGACTGTGTGTGTTAACGCATAAGAGTGCTTGTGTGTGAGTGTAAGAGCATAAGAAAGACTGTGTGTAAGAGTGTACAAGATCACGTGATTGGTTTGTCCTTAGATCTGCTGCTGTGTGTGTGTGTGTGTGTAAGTAAGTAAGTATGCCTTTAATTATCCCGCCATGGGGAAATTCATTTGTTGCAGCAGTAACATACAGATTGTGCAAAGACAGTAGACAGTATACATACAACAACACAGGACCAGGAGGTTAAAAAGTATATGTAGGATAGATAAAAAACAGATGTTAAGGAAAATAGAAATGTCTCTGTTAAAAACAACAAGTACATTAGTAAAAGTGAAAGTGCATTTGTAAAAAGTGCATTAGCAGCTTCATAAAAAGGAGGAGAGGGTGCTAGGACAATAATAAATAATTAACTTAAAAAGTTAAAAAGATAAAAAGACCATCACTACCACCACCACCATCATCATCATCATCATTATCATCATCATCCCCAAGGCTACCGCAGGGACTTGGTGTTATTATATAGTCTGACTGCAGAGGGAAGAAAGGCCCTGCGGTACCTCTCTGTTCTGCAGTTTGGGTGGAGGAGTCTACTGCTCAGTGGGCTCAGCAGGGCTGCCACTGTTCCGTGCAGGGGGTGGATGGTGTTAGCCAGGATTGCTGACAATTTCGTCGTCATCCTCCTGTCCCCCACCACTTCCACAGTGTCAAGGCTGCAGCCCAGGACAGAGCCAGCCTTCCTCACCAGTTTGTTGAGTTTCTTTGCCTCAGCTGCTGTGATGCTGCTGCCCCAGCACACCACCCCATAGAGCACAACAGAGGAGACCACAGAGTCGTAGAAGGTCCTCAGTAGGTTTTGTTGAACCCCAAAGGACCTCAGTCTCCGCAACAGGTGGAGTCTACTCTGGCCTTTCTTGTAGAGAGCCTGGGTGTTGACAGTCCAGTCTAATTTTTTATTGAGGTGAACTCCAAGGTATTTGTACGTGTTCACAATGTCTATATCAATACCCAGGATGTTTACTGGTACTGGTGTGTGTGTGTGTGTGTGTTTGTTTAAGAGCATAAGAGAGTGTGTGTGTAAGAGTGTGTAAGACCACGTGATTGGTTCGTCCGTAGATCTGCGGCTGTGTGTGTGTTTGTAAGAGCATAAGAGAGTGTGTGTGTAAGAGTGTGTAAAAGCACGTGATTGGCTCGTCCGTAGATCTGCTGCGACCGGATTGGCCATCTGCTGGCCCCACCCCCACAGATGACCCGCCTTCCTGCTGCTGCTCCTGCCAAAAGAACTCTATTACTATAGAAACAACCAAACAGTGGTTACTACGGCAACTGCACCTCATGAGAAACAAACGGCCATGTGTGGACGAGCAGAGTGTCGAACATCTGCCCACGCCCATTAAGAAAGGTGAGTCTCTTTACCTGCCCACCTTATATACCTGCCTCACTTACCCTATTTAGCTGCCCACCCCCATTAAGAAAGGTGAGTCTCAATTACCTGCCCACGCCCTATTAAGAAAGGTGATTCTGATTTATCTGCCCATGCCCATTAAGAAAGGTGTCTCAATTACCTGCCCACCCCCCATTAAGAAAGGTGAGTCTCATTTACCTGCCCACCCCCATTAAGAAAGGTGTGTCTGATTTATCTGCCCATGCCCATTAAGAAACGTGTCTCAATTACCTGCCCACGCTCATTAAGAAAGGTGAGTCTCATTTACCTGCCCACCCCCATTAAGAAAGGTGTGTCTGATTTATCTTCCACGCCCATTAAGAAAGGTGTGTCTGATTTATCTTATTTACCTGCCCGCGCCCATTAAGAAAGGTGATTCTAATTTACCTGCCCACTGATGTCTGAGTGCACCCTTTGGCTGATGACTGGACGTCCTCGCTGAGTAAATTACATTTGCTACCGCTAGAGTTCTAGGCTAATGTAATAGAATCATTGACACCAAAATGTTGATGATTGGTCCTTACCTGTCTATTTAGCTCATTTAAAATGTTGATGATTGGTCCTTACCTGTCTATTTAGCTCATTTAGGGCGATTCACACATGCCCTGATTGGTCCTTACCTGTCTGTTTAGCTCATTTAGGGCGTATTCACTCATGCCCTGTCCTGTCTATTATGGTCCTTACCTGTCTATTTAGCTTTTACCTGTCTATTTAGCTCATTTAGGGCGTATTCACACATGCCCTGATTGGTCCTTACCTGTCTGTTTAGCTCATTTAGGGCGTATTCACACATGCCCTGTCCTGTCTATTATGGTCCTTACCTGTCTATTTAGCTTTTACCTGTCTATTTAGCTTTTACCTGTCTATTTAGCTCATTTAGGGCGTATTCACACATGCCCTGATTGGTCCTTACCTGTCTGTTTAGCTCATTTAGGGTGTATTCACTCATGCCCTGTCCTGTCTATTATGGTCCTTACCTGTCTATTTAGCTTTTACCTGTCTATTTAGCTTTTACCTGTCTATTTAGCGTTTACCTGTCTATTTAGCTCATTTAGGGCGTATTCACACATGCCCTGTTTAGTTGGCTTCAAACGGACTCAAGTTCGTTTCCTCCCCCGGTCTGGACCTTCTCGGCAAGTGTGAATACAAGCATTCGAACTCTAGTGCGAACCAGACAAATTAACGGAATACAGTTCCTATCCAGCTTTATTTGCCTTTTTGTTGTGCTAGTTGGTATCACTACGCCGAAAAAATGGCTCCAATGTTCAAAATACCATGTAAACAGACAAGTGAGACACACACACACACACACACACACACACACATATACATATATATATATGCGTACAGACAGACACGCAGAGGAACAGAGACAGACAAGTGAGACACACACACACACACACACACACACACACACACACACACACACATATACATATATGCGTACAGACAGACACGCAGAGGAACAGAGACAGACAAGTGAGACACACACACACACACACACACACACACACATATACATATATATATATGCGTACAGACAGACACGCAGAGGAACAGAGACAGACAAGTGAGACACACACACACATTCGCTAATGACGAATAACGATAATGGTTGATCATGGTCACTAACCACTTGGTGAGCAGCACATATTTTAGATTACATTTTGATTGTAAAGGTGTAGATTGTAAAGGTGTAAGGTTGTTTATTTATGAATTTGTTTATTGAACAGGGACAATGCACAATATATAACTGAGCCTGATTGTAGCCATGGGCTAATGTACATCAGGAATCCCTGGGCAGGAGTAGATGGTGACATAAATGATGTTGACATTTTTTTAAGGACATGCATATGCACATACATTCTTATTACAGTAAAAGTGGGCCGATCTAGCCTAGCTTGGTCTAATCTAAATAATCATAAGTGATATTTATTCTGGAGACCCACTTTTCTTGTACTGGAATCGTTGTTTAAGTAAGGTACAGAGCTGTTTATTGGGCGCTACGATTGTCTCTCATAGCGTCTGTATGTAGGCCCCAGCTGAGTTGAGTTGTTCTGATAAGGACGATGAGGTGATGTGGACTTTGACATTCTGGTAATCTTGGTGTCAGGGCACTTTGACCAATATTCCAGACTCTCACACACACACACACACACACACACACACACACACACACACACACACACGTGTATGTCAGTGTTTGAAGACAATCCTTTAGGACAGCCCAGGATGTACAGCGTGTACTTACTTGACTGGGTGAAAGAGGAAATATAATAATACATCACAAATATACTATATAATTTAATAATAATATATCACAAATATACTATATAATTTCATAATAAAATATCACACATATAATATATAATTTAATAATTAGTTTAATACAGTTTTTCAGTCATTTTGGTACATTTCTCATATCAGAATTGAAATTCTCAAAACCATCTCCACTTAAATTGTGTCACTTGTGCACATCAAACACAAGCAGTTTCTCATTGCTTTGAGCAACTTGCAAATGCTTTGGTAAATCCATGTAAAAAAATAGTGTACAATTTACTGTTGAACAGTCTTACACCCCATAACATACAGGCATTGGTCCATCGTACAAGTCTTTACATGACATGGAAAGTGGTTGAACATGTTATGATCATACTTCAAGGACAGAAGCATATGCAAGATCATGCATGTAAGCAAGGTATAGGAAGACTGAACTGCAATTGCTAGAGCACTGTATGTGTTGTTTTCCCAAATATGGTTCAATGTTCACATTTAGCTATTTTAGTGCTGTATTTTTACTTTCTGTATCACAATGATATGATTTGGCAACAAATTGCAGTATAATCAATGTAATTTTTAATCTTCTCCCGTCTTTTCCAGTCAATCACAGTCACATAACCCTAGGTGAAACTTATAATAATTATCATCAGCTCTTATAGTTTACATCAGGTCACTCCTCGTGTACACTGTACAATGACAAGATGATTGAGCAATTTGACTGTTTGATCCACACACAATGACACAAGAACTTGTCCTTCTGATGGCCTGACATGTTCATTGACACAGATATTTAATTTTGGGAGATGAACTAAGGATTCTGAGCAAGAGACTGGCTTTAGTAGGCAATCCATGGCGTTTTGCCATTTGTCCACATTGTTTTGAGAGATGCACCTTCTGTTTTGCAAATAGCGAGGATGATTGGAGAATTGCATCAAAGCAACTGAGAAAAATTCTAATATATAAAATAATAATAAATAAAATAATAAATACTAGAAAAGCGCAGACCTCCGCCAAGCCAATCTGGTCACAGATGGTGTTCTGGGTTACCTATCGGCGATCGCCACCAAAATCAGAATCAGTTCTTACTTATCACAATACAGACGTTGTGCGAAAATTTCATCCAAATCCATGCAGTACTTTTCGAGTTATGTCATACACAGACAGACGGTGAAAACTTGACTTGGCAGAGGTAATAATGATAGCTCTATAGCAGATTATTCAGCATCGTTATGAATTAAGAGAGTAAATATCAATTTCTCATGTTGGTTCTGTATCTGTGCTGCCTGTGTGTGTGTGTGTGTGTGTGTGTGCAGTGTTCTGTGATGCTTGCAGAGGAAAGGAGGGTTTCTATGCTCAGGTCTCGGAACTCTTGCCACTGCGGATGGCCTCATACATGCTGATGCCTTACACACTACCCATCCATACTGCATACTCAGCTGCCCAGAGGTTAGTATACTACACACACACACACACACACACACACACACACACACACACACACTACCCATCTATACTGCATACTCAGCTGCCCAGAGGTTAGTATACTACACACACACACTACACACACACACTACACACTACACACACGCTACCCATCCATACTGCATACTCAGCTGCCCAGAGGTTAGTATACCACACACACACACACACACACACACACACACACACACACACACACACTACCCATCCATACTGCATACTCAGCTGCCCAGAGGTTAGTATACCACACACACACACACACACACACACACACACACACACACACACACACACACACACACTACCCATCCATACTGCATACTCAGCTGCCCAGAGGTTAGTATACTACACACACACATGTATGCATGTGTGTGTATGTGTGTTTGTGTGAATGTATTTGTGTGAATGTATCGGTGTGAATGTATGTGTGTGTGTGTGCCCTAACTTACTGATGGGCAGTATTGGTAATAACGGAGTTCGAGTAGTACAGCATTAACGCCGTTGGTACATTATATCATTCATGATCGTGATAAAAATCGAGAACGCTCAATATGTGAAAAATCGTGATAACTTTTTTTGCCATATCGCCCAGCCCTAGGGTTAGTGTGTGTGTGATTGTGTGTGTATGCATCTGTGTGTGTGTCCAGCCGAAAGGTTCAATAACATTCAGTGCAGCAACACTGCCCTCTAATGGACACTGCCAAGTCTGCACGTGTGAAATGTCTGATATCATTTATAGCTTGTGTGTGTGTGTGTATGTGTTTGTGTGAATGTATGTGTATGATTGTGTGTGTGTGTGTGTGTGTGTGTGTGTGTGTGTCAGGTTTGTGGAGTGGATTCCTGAGGTTCCTGCTGATATGCGCTGGCTGGTGGATGTAGCTGGAGCTGCTTACAGACAGACACGCAGAGGAACGGAGACAGACAAGTGAGACACACACACACATATACATATATGCGTACAGACAGACACGCAGAGGAACGGAGACAGACAAGTGAGACACACACACACACACACACACACACACACACACATATATATATATATTTATATGCCTACAGACAGACACGCAGAGGAACAGAGACAGACAAGTGAGACACACACACACACACACACACACACACACACACATATATATATATATATATATATGCCTACAGACAGACACGCAGAGGAACGGAGACAGACAAGTGAGACACACACACACACACACACACACATATCTGGACACGCAGGCCCCTAAGTAAAATGAAGTCATATGTACACCAATATTGTTGCCTAGAACCCTAGAGGCTATCCAATTCCACGCAGAGGCAGTGGGAAAGACTCCTCCCCTCGCCTCTATCCACCATGGTCAGACTAGAACCCTAACCCTAGAACCCTGAAGAACCCTAGAGGCTATCCAATTCCATGCAGAGGCAGTGAGTGGGAAAGAGTCCTCCCCTCGGCTCTATCCACCATGGTCAGACTAGAACCCTCAAGAACCCTAAAGAACCCTAGAGGCTATCCAATGGGAAAGACTCCTCCCCTCGGCTCTATCCACCATGGTCAGACTAGAACCCTCAAGAACCCTAAAGAACCCCAAAGAACCCTAAAGAACCCTAGAGGCTATCCAATGGGAAAGACTCCTCCCCTCGGCTCTATCCACCATGGTCAGACTAGAACCCTAACCCTAGAACCCTGAAGAACCCTAGAGGCTATCCAATTCCATGCAGAGGCAGTGAGTGGGAAAGAGTCCTCCCCTCGGCTCTGTCCACCATGGTCAGACTAGAACCCTCAAGAACCCTAAAGAACCCCAAAGAACCCTAAAGAACCCTAGAGGCTATCCAATGGGAAAGACTCCTCCCCTCGGCTCTATCCACCATGGTCAGACTAGAACCCTAACCCTAGAACCCTGAAGAACCCTAGAGGCTATCCAATTCCATGCAGAGGCAGTGAGTGGGAAAGAGTCCTCCCCTCGGCTCTATCCACCATGGTCAGACTAGAACCCTCAAGAACCCTAAAGAACCCCAAAGAACCCTAAAGAACCCTAGAGGCTATCCAATGGGAAAGACTCCTCCCCTCGGCTCTATCCACCATGGTCAGACTAGAACCCTAACCCTAGAACCCTGAAGAACCCTAGAGGCTATCCAATTCCATGCAGAGGCAGTGAGTGGGAAAGACTCTTCCCCTCGGCTCTGTCCACCATGGTCAGACTAGAACCCTCAAGAACCCTAAAGAACCCTAGAGGCTATCCAATGGGAAAGACTCCTCCCCTCGGCTCTATCGACCATGGTCAGACTAGAACCCTCAAGAACCCTAAAGAACCCTAGAGGCTATCCAATGGGAAAGACTCCTCCCCTCTGCTCTATCCACCATGGTCAGACTAGAACCCTCAAGAACTCTAAAGAACCCTAGAGGCTATCCAATGGGAAAGACTCCTCCCCTCGGCTCTATCGACCATGGTCAGACTAGAACCCTCAAGAACCCTAGAGGCTATCCAATGGGAAAGAGTCCTC